>JASDQU010100922.1:262044-275885 GCA_032191745.1 Picea mariana | reverse complement strand
GATTATGATGAGATTTTTGCACTCGTTGCCAAGCACACCTCTATTAGAGTCATCATTTCTCTTGCTTTGGTATTTGATTGGAAACTTCACCAAATGGATGTTAAGACTGCCTTTCTTAATGGTGAAGTTGAGCAAGAGGTTTATATTGAGCAGCCCGAGGGTTTTGTGATCCATGGGAAGGAATCCCATGTCTGCAAACTCAAGAAAGCCTTGTATGGATTGAAACAGGCTCCGAGAGCTTGGTATGGAAGAATTGACAGTTTTCTTCAGAGTCTTGGGTTCTCCAAGAGTATAGCAGATCCTAATATTTATATAAAGATTGTGAAGAATCATCATGTTATCTTGGTTTTATATGTGGATGATTTGTTCCTTACTGGAGAGGAACATCTAATAGCTCAAACTGAGAGAGAGTTGTCAGTAGAGTTTGAAATGAAGGACTTGGGTCTTATGCATTACTTTCTTGGTTTAGAGGTGTGGTAGAAACCTGGTGAGATCTTTCTCTTACAAGCTAAGTATGCAGATGATGTGCTTCGCAAATTTGGGATGTTAAATTTGGGATGTTGGACTGTAAGTCCATGACCACACCTATGATTTCTAACCTGAAGAAGTTACATGATCAAGCTACAAGACTCGCCTATGATTTCAGATCCAGAAGACCCTACAATATATCGTTAGATTATTGAGTCCTTGAGGTATCTAGTACACACCAAACCGGACATTTGTTATGCAGTGAATGCCCTCAGTCAATTTAAGTGTAATCCAAAGTTCCAAACAACATTCATATGGTTGTTGGTAAGAGTATTCTCAGATATGTCCGGAGGACTATAACTTATGGGCTCAGATACACTTCTAGTGTAGGTGTAATGTTTCATGGCTATTCAGATTCAGATTGGATGGGAAGTACAATGGACCAGAAGAGCAGTTTCGAATATTATTTCAGTTTGGGTTCAGCTATGATCTCCTGGTCCAGCAAGAAGCAGGGCTCCATAGCCCAAAGCACTACAGAGGCAGAATACATTGTTGCAAGTGTTGCTAGTAGAGAAGCAGTGTGGCTCAAAAAGCTACTCTCAGATTTGTTCAGTGTTGAGTTGGAACCCATAGTAATTCACTGTGATGAGCAGAGTTGTATAAAGCTCTCCAAGAATCTTGTGTTTCATGACAAATCGAAACACATTGAGATGAGATATCACTATGTTCAAGACATGCTGCAAAAGAACATTCTCAGTATTTAGTATGTTTCGACTGCGGAACAAACTGCAGATATTTTGACCAAGCCCATGTCATTGACAAAGTCTGTATACTTTCGAGACAAGCTTGGTGTTGCTGAGAGGGAGTGTTAAAATTAATGCAGCTGTAAGAGCCATTCTCCGGGAGGATGGCAAAGACCCTAGTTGTGATCTAGGGCCCCCAGTACACTCCTAGGATTCTTGGACTAGGACCAAGTAGTTAGAGCCATGGCAAAAGACCCTAGTTGGGCCCCCTATGTATTGTTGGGGTTCTCGATCAAGGACCAAGCAGTTTGATGATATAAGTCCCTAGATGTGTTCTAGGGCCCTTGGATGTGTTCCAAGGAATCCTTGCTCAGCGCTTAGATTGATCCTTGGTTGTGTACCTTGGTGGTTAAGACCCTAGTTGTGATCTAGGGCCCCCAGATGTGTTTTGGGGATCCTGGTCTTGGACCAGGGAAATTCTTGGTCTGAGTACCTGTTATCCCCCACTTTTAGGGATAACTGGGAGATCATGTCTCGAGGCCCACAGGTCCTAGACATGGAGTACTGAGAGCCAGATCAACTTGAGCATAGCCCTGGAGGGCCCATCTTTTCTCCCTTTCAGCGCCTCCACTTTGTCAACAGCAGCAGCATCCATCACCTTCGGCTTGGTCCTGTATCACAGATGGTTCTTGCTCCATGAGGTAATGAGTCCGAGTATCATGGTATGTGTCACTCTGATCCTCAAAGCCTTTGAATATGTGCATTTAATTGTTTTTGTCTCTAACAAATGCTTGGATCTTATACTTGTCCACTTAACCACGTCTGGGGGGAATGACAGGATGCCCTAGTAAGCTTGTGCCCATAAGTTTTGGTTTTCCACTGGGGGATTTCTGAAAAAGTCATAGCCCACTCCCCGTCATATTACCACTTTTTCATCTTGCTTCCCGCTCATCTATCCCGTTACATTTGTCCTGGCATTGGGTTGGCCAATCATTTAAGGGTTGCACCTTGCCTTGTGGGAAGAAGGGGCTAAAGGCCCAGAAGGTAAAAGCAAGCTGGCAAAAGCTAAGAGCCTAAAAATAAACCTCAAGATGCTTCGCCCAGGTATCCCCGAGAAAGCAATAAATAGCTTCTCAACAAGAAACAAGAGGGACCCGTAAAAAATAATAAAACAAGACCTAGCCAGAGGATAGGGGGTCTCATCACGAGCCATCCTATTAGGTCCATGGGTACCTAGTAGTATGACACTACTAGCAGTTGGTTACCACGCCAAGTTAGTGGCTCTTGGTTGCATGACCAAGAGAAAGGGGGTCTCATCACGAGCCAGCCTTCTCATTTCTATGAAAGTACTTGTGGGTAACACTGCCACCACTGGTCACCACGCCAGGCAGTGTCCCATGGTTAGTCTCTTGAAAAGAAAAAGCAATAAAGAAATAAGAATAAAATGGCATGAATGGGTTTGGAAACAATTGCATCCAAGACAGGTGCAACTCGCCTTCTACAAAGGCACCCACAAGTAAAGCTTTGCATTTCCCTGCTTTCATTGCACCCCTTGTCAGGACATCCCTTATCCACCTCACCCACTTACATGACTTAGATTTAATCTTTTCCGAAAACATCCCTTTTCTAGTGGAGACTAGCCCAATAGGATGCCCTGTCACTTTCCCCAAACTTGTATTGCAGACTTGTGTAATGTCTTTGAGCATTTAACTGGGGTAATAGGGGTTTTTATGCACATGTTTAATAATATTGATGATGAGATGTGATTGACATTGCTATGATCCCTATGACTTATGAGCCTATGGAGGGCGTAGTTGTTGATGTGCAGGATCATGCCCGATGGACAGGTACCACATTGGACGGGTACACATGGAGAGATGATCAGTTCGAACCTTCATGGGGCTGAAGAGCCCATCAGATGGATGTTGAGACCCCAACAGGGGACAGAGACAGGACACAGGGGTTGGCACTAGAGAAGAAGAGGACGTTCCACAAGGGCACTTTGACAGAGCCTTACCTAGGGGGTTGAGCCCTCTCCACAGGAACATTGGCCTTGAAAGGCCCAGGACATCTCCCAGGATGCCCATGACGTCACCCAGCAGTATGGACGTTTTGGGAGGCAGCTATGGCAGTTTTGGCATGTGTGGCAACTTGGAGAAGCCTAAGGAGGGCTAACGTTTTGCTCCAAGAGGCTGCATTTGCCCTAGAAGGAGCTAACGTCACCCTAGAAAGGGGATGACGTCTCTCTATTGCTTGATTAGGGTTTTAATTTAAGCATTTAATGTAAAACAATTTGATCCTGGTATTTCAGCCTTATCGACCTTTAATGACCTAAAATGGAATTTAGGTCATTGGTATTCTCTTTATTGAGGATTTTTACCTTCATATATTCATCATCTTTCATTCACCACTTGGTGAGCTCTGAAATTTGCACCCTATTCTAGGGTTTTGGCTGAAATAGTGAGGTGCACTTGTTGAAGGAAGACTTTTCTTGGCATTATTTGGCATTTCTCTTGGTGGAAGGTATTACAACTAGGGTTTGCTATATGATTTCTTGGTGAAATGTAAGTGAATTTCTGCAAAACTTCTTGATTGAATGATTGTAGTGTTGTTTTCTTGCATTTATTATTATAATTTGTTGAATTAAACCCTAGGTGACAAGCACATGCTAAAGGTCCTTGTCTCATCTCCCCATCAAGATTTTAAGCCATTTTATTTGTTGAAGAGAGACAGAGCCTTGCCATAGCAACACTCTATCCTTTCTTCTAGCCTAGTCGTTTTACTTTTGTTGAGCTAAGAAAGAGAAAATGCACCAAGGCCTAGGTTTCTACACCTTGGTGAGCTGATTTTCCCTAGGGTTTGTCTAGTGGAGCCTTGCTTTAGCAACACCTCACTCACAAACTCTCTTGTCTTAGATCAATCATCCATTGAGCTAGTCGTTTTGCCATTGAGCTAAAGAAGGAGGAGAGAAAGGAGGAGAGAGCACTGAGGCCTAGGGTTTCTACACCAAAGTGAGCCTCTCTCCCCTAGGGTTTCATTGTTGAGGCCTTGCTTTAGCAACACCTCAACACTTTACCCTCTTGTCTTTGGTTTCACTATCACTTAGTCCTTCAGGCTTTGCGTCCTCTTTTTTGACTCCATATACCCTGGGAGCGCACTGATCTAAGGCCTTTTGTGTTGAGTAACTTGATCCTACAAACTTCCAATACTTTGAACAAACCCTAACTATAATTAACCCTAGCTTAGAGTAACCTTTACTAACCCTAATGTTGTTGTCTTCTTTTATGTTATAAACACCTTATATGCAGCGTTTATTTCATCTTTAAAGCAATTGAATGGTTGGCTAAGGCATTGTTTCTGAAGTGTTGATATTGTTACATTGATTGCCATTAGCATTTATTGTGAAGTAATATTGTAATCATTGCTATTGTACAACTTTGATTTGCTTCATCCATAATATTGTTTATCAATTGCTTATTATCAGAAAGTCATTGATTATATGAAGTACTAACCAACAAACAAGCTTGCACATGTAGTTTCATTGTTGCTTTGTTCTCGGGCAGGAATACTTCTTGGTTATACTTCTGGTTATCTTTATTGGATATAAGCCGGACTTTCTGATCAGGTGGTGACTTGTGAGGGGGAAATTATCTTTTAGCTCTTACGCCTTTTGTCTTCTCAAAACCCCAGGTCACTGGGGACGTCTCCCCTGGGCCTTACCTCCCTGAATAGAAAGAACCTTCCCATCGAGGTGATAGTGGGTGGGATTGGTTCAGTTACGCCAATTTGACCTCTCTTTCATCAATCCATTATCCTAACTTCAAACTGTGCGATAACAGTACCAAGTCAAGATGATGTGTGACTTTCTTCTCTCTCGGGATGGTCCATGTGACCTAGGAGCAGTTAAGAAGAAAGACATAATCACATCATTGTCCTTCCTCGTATGTTGGGATGATAAAAAACTTATAATCTATATCGTGGGACTCTTGTGGACAAACTGCCATTAAAGAACGATTTGACTTTTGACTTTGTCTTATTGATTATTGTTAAAACCCCTTGTTTGAGTTATGCCTCCCAAATTTATGCTTATGTGTTGGTTCGAATTTATTTATTGGACTTTAATTTCTCCTAAAAGAAAGTTGGCCGCCTTGATCTTGAAACCCTCCTCATTCAATTTAATTTATTATTTTGTTGACTTTTACTACTTGATGTTTTTAATTGGTAAATTATTTATTATTTTTAAGGGGTTGACCTAACCCTAAAGCTATGGCAAGTGGAATAATATGTTAGCCCTACCTTACCTACCTGTTGGGCCCCAACAAATCTCCCTAAATTTTTACAAAATTTAAAGGGCCCCCATTAGAATCTTGATAATTATGATGAACTACAGAATCAACATTTTCAAATAGTTCCATACCTTGGCTTGCTTTGAGACAAACTTAAGACATTCACTATAGTACGAGACATTCATTACAAGAGTATATGTTAAAATTTAAAAACGAACATAAAAATCTCAATTTAAACAAAAACGTTAATTTTTATCCACTATTTACTTTCGTTTAAATTATGATTGTGTTCTTTCTTTTGCTCATTAGCAAGTTTGACTATTTTGAATAATGTGTTCAATACTTCATCAAATAATATCTTGGTTGGTTTCTCATTTTCATAAAATCATTTGGTGATATTAATTAATTAAATTCTTTTTTCATTTTCCATCTCATTTCAAAATAAAAATAATAAAAAAAAAAGAATTATCTATCATTTGTTTGATTTTGTAAAAAACCAAAATTAATATTTTTCTCTTCTCCATTAACTTGAAACTTCTAGAATTTTAAGATCATATTTGAAAGGAAATTATAAACAATGTTTGTTTAGAACTTATATTAAGTTTAAATTCATTTTTTATTTTATTGTTCTAGATTTTGTTTTATTTACAATTTTTAGGTTATTAATTTTTAGGTTTCTTTTTGTTTCACAGGTTTCTATTATCAGTTATTTGGTACGGATCTGATCATGGCTTGATTTTATTATCCAAATACGTTCAAGATGATTGATCCAAAAATAATATTGGATTGCTACAAATAATTTTATGAACAATAACAAATAAAATTTGGAAAGGCGTCAAGATCAGACAGGCGATTTTGCAGGACTCATTGCAGCCAAACCGTGAGAAATTTAAAGAAACGGTTGAAAACCCATTTCCCAAATGGACCCGTTTACCTTCCGCGTAGAGATTTTCCCCAACAAATGCATGATTTGAGAGATATTTGTGTATCTTTATGAGGCAAATTTCAGGTGGCGGAAATTATTAGTGGCGCCCAGACTGTTCACTCGTTGTATAAATATATGAGAAAGTTCAGAGCCAAAGGATCCAAGAATTGGAGAGGAGGATTTTTATCCTTTCTCTTTTGTATATTATTTACTTTTTTTGTAAACTTTTCTTCTTTTCAAATGGAGTAACGGATGGTCAAGATCTTTGGGAGAATGGACGAGTATTTTCGAAAAAAAAATATGAAATTCCAAGTTGCTTAATGGCTTTTGTCCTGTGAGAAAAATGGTTTTATTTTCATTATAATATCTTCATATTCTTTGAATAATTGATTATGCATTGATTTAAATTAGCTTTGGTCTTTTTAATCAATACATGGTTAATTGCTATCATTTATATATTAATTTTTTCAATCTTTAAGAATCTATTATCTCAAAAAATTCTTCCAGGACTACAGTATGGACATGTGATTTTGAGAAAGAATATGGGAAAGCAATTCATCTTTGGCTTTAGACCTGGGTGATGCTTATTCCATTTCGTTCTTTCATTACTGTTGTATTATGAGAATGTTATTATGATTGATTTTATTATGATTGATTTTAGCTTTAGCTTGTCATCATATGGTGTTTCCATACTGTTAAATGTTATATGTTGTCCATAATTTCTTATTCCATTTTTTATGTGTGATTGATCTATCATTTGATTATTTTTTAATTTATTCTTAATGTTAAATGTTGGATAATATCAATATTCAGATCTGACTTTTCTCTCATTCTCAAATATTGATCATCCTAAGATCACATGATTTTTTTTTTTAGATGTCTTTCTGTTGTTATTAATTTACTCCAATATCAAATACTTCTTTGAATGTATTCTGGAAGTGTTAGTATTGTTCTGCTATAGGTTTCCCTTAACAACAGTACAGGCAGGAGCTCATACAACACAGGAAGATAAACTCAGTTGACTGATCAGTTAGAGGTTAGTAGATGCATTCTTTTCTTTTATTTAAAGTTGTTTATGAATGAAACGATGATTACATTAATTAGCTTTAACTGTTTTTGTGTCACTGTTTCAATCGTATTCATTTAGTATTTATTTGTTTAATATCTTAAAAAACAAAAACAAAACAAAGTGTTGTTCATATTTGAATCAGATACTTTATCAAACAATCATTTTCGCAAGATTTCATGCAAACCTTGTAACCTGTATATAGATTGTTTATATTCACATTTCTTTTTAATAAATATTATTCAGTAATATATCATTTGTTAGAATCATAGATTTTAGATTAGTTTCATTTCTTTTATTATTTTTAGGACTTTAGTTGGCTAACGGAGCCATTAAACCCGTCAGAATAGGTTAGACCAAACGACTTGGGTTATTTAGACAACCACGGACCGGATCAATTCTTCCAGTTGACGGCATGTCAAATTTGTCCGTCAACAATACCTCAACTATTTAAAGAAGTGGTCTCTCCCTCACTTGACTCACTTGATCATATGATCTTTCTCCTCCAAATTGACGTTGAGACTGAGGTTTTGTTGCTGCCTATTCTGAACAAGTTTACAAGGGTTTTTCTCAGCCCTCTCTTGCATGTACCAGCCTGTCGTGGGTCTATCCCAGCTAGTTGTCCTTGTTTGAGCTTGCCACTAGCCTGTTTGTGCCCATACCAGCCTGCCATGGGTTTATTTCTGATTGTTGAAGCTTGTCGCTGGCCAATTTTTGTGTCCATCACTGGATGTCGAGGGTGTATCTCTGCTAGCCATGATTGTTGGAGCTTGCCGCAGACTGTTAGTGTCTTCTCTGCCTGTCATGAGCTGATCTTTGCTAGTCGTTGAGGTTGCTTGTATGTTGGTCCTGCCTTTGTGATCTGATGGGCCCACCCTTTATGCTTTCATAGTGTTGTCCCTATGTTTTTGTTGTGCTGCCTTGTGACTAAACATTGGGGCTGATAATTTTGGAATGTTGATATTTGTATCAGCTTGAAGAAGGCACCTCTGTTTAAAGTTGAATGTGGCTTTGGCTTTCCAGCCCTAAGTTGGACAGTAATTTACATTCAGCCCTAATGCTTGGACAGTGGCTTGGACTGTGATTTTAACTTTGATTTCTCCAGCTTGTTGAGTTCTGATTTTTGCCTACTAAACTAAGAGTCCTTCTTGGCTTTGTTCCCTTGCCCATGAGGAGATCTACCCTGAGGGTTTGATCTGATTTTCTAAGCATTTTCTGAGCATACATTGGAGGAAGGTAACAACAGCAAATCAGGATATGCATCAAAAATTTTAATGTTTTGCTGATCCTAGATTACAGTAGCTAATAATTTGAAATTTATAAAAATATTTTTGTTTCTAGCTAGCCTACTGTTTTTCCCTTAAATTCTAACACTAGCAAAAGCAATGGACTATGATAAGCAATGGGCCAAGTATGGATATTGATCCCTGTTATAGCGCAAGTTGTAGGTTGGGAAAAGCCCGACCCAACCACAAAGAAAATGCTACAACTTGGGAATCCTACACCCAATGTCACCTCAATGTAGATCCCATACTTCAAGAGTGACTATGTCACTCTAGGGAGGCGATCCCGGTGACCCTAGGGGGATTGAGATGGAAATGGAGATGGATGGAATTGATGCCCCTATAGGTCAAGTCTAAGTGGTATGAAAGGTGGCAAAAGATGCCTTGTAACTCGAGTAATTGTTGCCCCACAGGTATAGCATTTCTACTGATGATTATACCTGTCTGAGACATAAGAAAAGACACTTTGCAATGATATATGTTAGTTGGATCAGCAAGTTAAGCTTGTTGTCCCTAATTTGCAGCAGTAAAGGACAGTTTATATCAGCAACTAAAACATCTAAATCAGCATACAAAGATCTAAACTAGTTAAGTAAATCAATATCAAGATTGGCAATGAATATAGGCTGAAAGACGCCACTTACGAAGCTAGAGAAGATGGTTGTTCTAAACATGTGTTTTATGCAGAAAATTGCAACCTTATGGTTGTAGCATTCAATGGCATGCAGCAGCAAAATCAACCATGGAAAAGTGCCAAGAACTAGCCCAAAAGGTGTGCCCTAGTTAGTAGAGTAAGTGAGCAAAAATTAGGCGTTAGTATAAGGTTAGTTTAGGAGTTATGAGGGTGTTACTAGCTAGGGTTATGCAGCCCTAATGACTGCAGGTTAAAGTTTGTAAAAGCAATTAGAGTAGTGGGAGAGAGGGAACGCCCTAGTGGGGAAAGACTCCTCTCAATGAGGCAAACCAACTTCAAACAAGAATCTTTTCAAAAGACCAAAATTTGTGTTTTTCAAGGCAATGATTTTATATCTCCAATGCAAAAAAGTATGACTAGTGCCTTTACTATTGGGTTAATGCAGTCAAATGAAAAAGAGCTAGAGAAGCTACCTCCTTGGGGGTGTAAGCCCTTTTACTTCCCAAGGCAAATTTCTCTAGCTAGGGTTTAGGCTAAGAGGGTGTACGCGCTTATACTTCTCTTAGCAAACCCTAATATATTCAATGAGATGAAGCAATAAAATGATGAAGACTATGGTGGGGGTGTATGCCCTTATACTTCCCACCTAGCTCCTAGCATAACATTACTTGACTTGAAAAAATGATAGCGTAATAGTAGAAAACCATACCAAGATCAAGAGAAATGCCAAGATAATCCACCACAAGAGCTAGAAAACATCATCCAAGGCTAGCGCTAGACTTCCATCAACCATTCACCAATAGATAGCCATAAACAAGTCCACAAGAGATAAAAAGAACCAAGTGTGGTGCAAATTTTAGACCAAGGCCTCTCACAAGAGGGAGAGTTATGATTAAAATGAGATCTTATGATCTCTATTTATATAAAATGTACCTAACATAGTTTGTCCACATACTTAGTATTATTTAGTATTATTTAAAACACAAGATTAGGGGTCAACAACCCTAATCTTGCCCTCTTTTACAAAATAATACTAAACAATTCCTTAAAATTTCACTTTTTGCACAAACAAAACCCTAATTTAGAAGGATGTCACCCTTTTAGGGGACGTTTTGCCACTTTGAGGAAGTCGTTGGTGTTGGAGAAGCATGGGTAGGCTTCCAAAGGCCACATGTCAAGCATCTAAGCACTCTCATCATGGTGAAGACCCTCTCCTCAAAATGTCCATGTGTCAAAAGAGTGGCACCTCACCACCATGCCCTAGCCCCAAAAGCATGACGTCGAGTTCAAAAATAGGACGTTTTTCCCCTCCCGGGCAAATCATTTGACAAGTGAGGGTTGGGCTATGTCCTCCAAGTCATCATCAAGGCCTTCCAAGTTTGATCTCTCTCATCCGACATGCGGGCCCCTAGTTTGGTGACCAAATGATGGTAATGTCATACCACTGGATATTCATTGACGTGATAGGTCGGCTCGTGATGAGACCTCCTATCCTTCAACTAACCTTTTAAGCATTCTTTATTATATTGTGGATCCCCTTTACTCAAAGATAAGTGTTTCATTGCTTTCTTGGGTGATCCCTGGGCGATGCATCTGGAAGGTTTATATAAGGCTTTTATCTTTTACCCAACATCACAACCCCTTTGGGCCTTTATCCCCTTCTTCCCATAGAATGAGGGACAACCCCTTCATGGGTCAATACACCCTAAAATCCCAAGAGATAAGGAAATGGAGGGGAACAATGATGGAAAGTGGTAAGTATGGTCGAGAACGGTACGATGGCTCATTAAGGGAGTTCCAAAAGTAGAAAACCCATCCTTAGGGAAAACCACTTACTAGGGCATAATGTCAACCATGAAGGTGAAGCGGGGCATAAGGCATAATGTCCAAGCATATATCATGAAATCTAGAGCAATCTAAGATACAACATAATCAAATAGCTTAAATATCAAAATGATGCTCACCATAATACTGACTTGTACCTCATGGAGCAAGGCCCACTGCCTTCCGGAAGCCAGTTGGTGTGGTGAATGCTATCTACAAAACTGTGACCATCTGTGGTGGTGAGTGGGTTTTCCAAAAAAAATTCTAATATGAAATTCTAATTTGACATTTTTTAAAAAATTCTAAGCTAATATGAAATCAATATGAAATCTAAACTAATATGAGCAAATCAGGATGCAAATGCGGGGAATCAAAATGACTTACCTGGGGCCTTGGGGCCCTAAAGATCACGTGTTGGATGATGTCAGGTAAAGTCATACAGCCAGTGCAACCATTTGATCATCTCATCAAAGTATCTCCCCCTGTGCTTAATCATATAATATAATAAAACAAAAATAATTTAAGCACGTAATAATGATGAGTATAAGCTTACATATAATCGATCATGAAATAAAACTCATGAAGATGGGTGGGAGGGAGGAAATCATGCTGGAAAGAGAAACCATCAGCCCGATCATCCTGCATGAAAGTGTAGCCACAAGATTGATCAATCCATCTCTGAAGCGGGCTACTATATGTAGACGAAGGCTCATCTTCATCCGCGTATAAAGACTCGCTACTTTTTGAGGGCTGAGAGGAAAAGAGAGATTGGAAGTATATTGGATGGTCTCTTGAAGAAGAGGGTAAGAGGTAAGGAACAGTCTCAGATGTAGAAAAACACCGCCTCTTCCCCTGTGAATCTCCATGGAAATCTCCAAGATGAAAATACTTCCGCTTTGAAGAATGAACCTCTGACTGCTCTGAGGTGGCCACGTCCTGGTATTCCTCAAAAACCAAGCACAACGGTTGGAAGTCCTCATAAAACAAATATGCATCCTCAAAAGGGTATGTACCAAAGGATGACTGGAGATCACTCTTGGTATGTTGTGACAAGTCATCCTTGAAGGGGCGGAACAAATCTATAACCATATCATCACCAGGTTGGCAAACCTCTGAATCATATACATATGAGGACCACTCCTCTGATGTTGACGCCCCCTCTTCCTGAGAGCTACCCTCAATGTCATAAATGAGGTCTCTTTCAAATTTGAGACAACTAAGATCCCATCTAGGTCTACCAGTCTCTAAGAAAGTGTCTATAGGCTCATCAACCATATCGAAGGGTACTTTCGTAAGACCATCAATATGACTGAAAATGACCATATTTTCGTCTTTGTGTGCAAGAGCAGAGGCATGGACGTCTTAGACTAGACCTTCAAATTCTTCATCATCGAGACTGATCGCTTCTTCAACATTAGGAGGTAAACAAGGTTGGACAACCTCGCCTTCATCAAGCGGGATCAAAGATAGTGGTGCCTCAATATGTTGCGCTTTATCATAATTCTTCTTTCTTTTTATAGACAAGCCCCTCCATTGCCTCTTCATCACAACAGGCTTGATTTTGAGTGCATAGTTCTCTGCTTGCTTTTATTGAAGGGGATCTGTCATATCCAAGGTTTCCTCCGATACTTCTTTACTTTCAAGGTCATCGAATAAGCATCATCAAGGACTTTGAAAGGGTCACAACTCATTGTGTTCTCTTATGAATGACTTTCTTCATATGTTTGTTCTTCGAACACTTCATCATCGTCAAGGGCAGGAAACAACTCTTTATGAGCATCATCGTCAAGGGCAGGAAACAACTCTTTATGAGATTCATCATTTCCTCAACAGCTTTATTGGCAGCCTTTTCCTTTTCCATCTGTAAAAGTTCCTTCTTCGAGGCATAACAATTTTTGGATGGGGGTTCATCCCATGGTGCCATATTTCCATTTACTGAAAGGATACCTCAATGGAGTCGCCAGATGAGATCAAGGCTCATCAAAGGATGGAAAGGGGGAAAAAGGGAAAGGTGGGTTCGTGGAAAGGTGGAGTCGCTAGATGGGCTTCAAGATGAGCTCATCAAAAAAAGTGGAAAGGGAACGTCCCTTGGGTGGAGTCGCTAGGCAAGGTAAGGGAAAGGCTTTGGAATATCTTGCCAAAGTGTCGTTTAGGGTACAAAGAGGATTCAAAATCCTCCCCAGCAACGGTGCCAAAATGTTATAGCGCAAGTTGTAGGTTGCGCAAAGCCCGACCCAACCACAAAGCAAGTGCTACAACTTGGGAATCCTACAGCCAATGTCACCTCGATGTAGGTCCCGCACTTCAAGGGTGACCAGGTCACTCTAGGGAGGCCATCCCGGTGAGCCTAGGGGGATTGAGATAGAGATGGAGATGGATGGAATTGAATCCCCTACAGGTCAAGTCTAAGTGGTATGAAAGGTGGCAAAAGATGCCTTGTAAGTCAAGTAATCGTTGCCCCATAGGTATAGTACTTCTCTGGATGATTGTACCTGCCCGAGACACAAGAAAAGACACTTTGCAATGATATATGTTAGTTGGATCAGCAAGTTAAGTTTGTTGTCCCTAATTTGCAGCAGTAAATGACAGTTTATATCAGCAACTAAAACATC
>JASDQU010100922.1:232230-248872 GCA_032191745.1 Picea mariana | reverse complement strand
CTTAGATACTTTATTAATGTATGAAGACACATTCCTTGAGACAATGTGATCTAGGTGGATATTGGTGGCCACCCACCTATTCCAACTGGCTCCTCTTGACAATTTTAAGTTCATCACGTTTCTCTGTAATGATGACATTTCTTTGTAATTGTGGGTTCTTCACTTCTGGGGCTATTCTGAATCCCTACACAACATCCAGGTGGATATTCGTGGCCTCCCACCTATTCCAAATGGATTATTTTGTAATTTTTCATGTTAGTACCTCTTTCTATACTTTCAAGGCCATTTTGGGGCCCTAAACAATGTTTTTTTTTCTTTAACTATAGACAAAGTCAAAGTTTGATGGAATAATGTGTAATTAAAAAAAATACATTTCCAACGGGTTATCACACTCCTAAAACAGAGGTCGTATGAAAAAGTTACGACCCCAAGAAGTTGAGGTACCAACTTACCCATTGAGGCCCACATAAATTTTGGCATTTCATCTCCTAGGGTTAGGTTTTTGGATGTCTAGGGTTTTCGAATTCATGAGTAATGTTAAAAATGCCTCTGGAGCCTCATTGTGGTCATTCTTCTCAAAAAATGCACATAGCAACCACATATCTTCTCAGAGACAACTACCACCATTCGATCAAGTTGTTTTTAGTTCTGTAGTTTTACAGTTTCAACCTATTTTATTTATTCAATAGAAGTTATTGTTCAATGGATATTTTTTGTTGCTCTTTGTATCTTTGTGTTATTGTATTCAATCCGTTATTCATTTCCTTCCGCTCGTAAATTTGGTTCATTGGTATCAGAGCGGTCTGGTCTACACTTATTTTTCTTCGTGCACGTCCCCAACAAGATCTGGGTACAAGAAGTTGGGACTTGAATCAGTCAAGACTTTGCAATATCAGCCATGTCAAGCCCGATGAAAACTCATGGGATACGAGAATAAAGATTATGGAGCAGGAGATCCTTTTAAATTATTGCTTGAGGAAGCCCTTGCGTGACAAAGGAACAAAATGATGGACAACTTTGCATAGATCCTTCAACGACTACCCACAAGAGACATGTCTTCATCAAGCGACCATGAAACCCCCTTCACGGTACAAGTAAATTTTGATATTCCATTATTTGAAGGACTGATAGATGAGGATGTTGTAGATAAATGGTTGAATTTTCTTGAAGGGTATTTTTTGGTCCACAATTTTTTCGATAGGGAAAAGATTACTTTTTCACTCCTCAAGGCTGTCCCCCATGTTAAGGACTAGTGGGACACTTAATCTGAGCCATTAAAAAACAATACTATCCTGTTGGAAGCTAAGAGGACAAGTACACAAGATGGACCACGTTGCGTCAGGAAAGGGACCAGACAGTACCATATTTCACCAATATTTTTCATACCCTGCACACCAAATTGGGTATCAAAGAATCTGAATGACATCTGGTGCTCAAATACTGCTATTGTCTGCATAGATACATTCAAAGATAAATGGAGTTTTTGGAAATCACATCATTAGGTGCGTCTTATAGATATTTTGTCAAGATCGAGCATAAATTTAAGCAGAAGAGGCGAGATTTTTGGATCTGCAAACTCCCCACAACCGAAGTAGGGAAAAGGTGACCCAAACCCAAAAAACAAGGGATAGAGAAAATATGGCCACTCTCAAGCCAGCTAGTCCAAGATGCAACCCAAGAAGGGTAATGAGAATTCAAAGAAGGACATGGAAAGTGTTGTGAATACCATAAAATCCCTTGGCACAACACCGAAGAATGTCCCTCCAAGCAGTCACTGGTGGCCAAGTTGAAAGATTCCGAGTCAAAGGCAGATTCTGACTCTGAATCAAGTCTAGAAGGAGGGAATTGGATTATTGATGTTGAACCCAACACCATTGTCACTACCACTAAATTCCAACCAAGTGAACCAGAAGAATCAGAGGAAGGGGAACGCCTCTTTCACTCACAGATGTGGGTAAAGGGGGCTCCTCTTCATTTCATTGTTGATAGTGGAATTCATTAGAACCTGATCTCAACAAAGGTCATCAAGTGGCTGGAATTGTCGATGATACTGTACCCACAACCCTACACCATCAGATCGCTTCACCAAGAGAGAGATCTCTACATCAACCAACAATGTCGTCATCCCTACGACATCAAGCCCTTCAAAGACAAGGTATTGTGTGATATTTCTCCCCTTGAAGTTTGTGATATTATTTTAGGCCAACTGTATTTGTGGAAGCGACATGTTGTGTATGAGTCTAGACCCCACAATGTTATTATTACTTTTGGTGATAATTCTTTTGAGATGAACACTCCCCCCTTCCTTGGCTTGCACCCAATGTTCAATGTGGACCTCCTCCGACCATATTTTACACCATTATTGGAAACCTTAGAGATCACAGAAAAATTCACACCAATATATGTCAACCCTGACTGCATGGAACATGCATCCACTGATCAGGTAGTGCACACATAGGTCAAGGTCACTCGTCAACAGATGATCCAACTTTATTGGGTTGTCAAGGCATGAAAAATCTTGCACCAAGGAAAGTGGTTCACTTGGGGCCAAATTCAACTGAAATTTCATCCCCCCATGGGGGCACTCAATGCAATGGAGACAATTGCTTCCTAAGGGGGGAGGACTGATTCAGGTGGATATTGGTGGCCACCCACTTATTCTAGCTGGCTCCTTTTGACAGTTTTTAGTTCAACACGCATCTCTGTAATGATGAAATTTCTTTGTAATTGTGGGTTCTGCACTTCCAAGGCTATCCTGAATCCCTACACAACATCCAAGTGGATATTGTTGGTCACCCACCTATCCAACTGGCTCATTTTTGAAGTTTTCATGTCAGTACATATTTCTATACTTACAGGGACTTAAATAATGTTTTTATGGATTGCAACAATCAAACTATATAATGAGTCAAAGTTTGATGAAATAATGTATATTTATCAAAAATACCTTTCCAACGGGCTATCACACTCCTAAAACGGAGGTCATATGCAAAAGTTATGACCCTGAGAAGTTGATGTACCAACTTACCCATCGGGGCCCACATAACTTTTGGCGTTTCATCTCCTAGGGTTAGGTTTTTGGATGTCTAGGGTTTTGGAATTCACGAGTAATGTTAAAAATTTATCTGGAGCCTCATTTTGATCATTCTTCTTAGATAGATGCACGTAGCAGCGACATCTCTTCTCAGAGATAACTACCACCACTTGAGCAAGTTATTTTCAGTTCTGCAGTTTTATAGTTTTAACTTATCTTATTTATTCAATAGAAGTTATTGTTCACTGGATATCTGTTTCTCTTTGTATCTCTGTGTTATTGTATTCAATCTATTATTCATTTCGTTCTTCTCATAAATCTGAATCACAATGAGCTATTAACATTATTGGGTGAGGAACTTGGACCCGTTGACTAATATCTAAGAAAGGGGGTTAGGTTAGGAGCCATAGTCATTGATTGTAATAAAGTGTCATCATTAGTAATAATTCCCAAATTAGTTCGTCAACCCTCATTATATGGGACCCATAGGTAGATAATATTCTCTATGGATAGCTATATATTGAGTATAATATTATGTATTGTTTTGTCAAGAATTATTATTGTATATTGAGCATTGCTCTTGGAGGTTTCCCCCTTGAAGAGGCAAGTGAACATAACTCTATACTTTTATCTCTCTTTTCTCTTGTGTTGGGTTTTGAAATACATTTGATGCGATTTCTCTAAAGTTTTGGGGTTAAGTACACTACAAGTGTTATCAAAACTCTTTCTTGGGCATGAAGTGGGTTTTTTTTTTTTTTCTTTTTGCAGATTTTTGATGGGAAAAAGAGGATGACAATATTCAAGTCAATTTATGAAAATGGTTGTGAATAATTTGAATAAACTAGCCATATATATGAATTCCTATTGAAAAAATACCCAATTAAAAAAAATCATCCAAAACAGAGTCTAGGAAGTGGAGATATTGTCGATTCAAATTCTGTAATTTTTTAGGGTTTTTTTCTGGTGACGGCTATGGATTTCATAGATCAAATATATATTGACAAAGTGCATATATTTTAGTTAAAACAATGCCATTAGATATATAAAATCCATGGAATTTCATAATTGAGGTCACAATAACTAATCAGATAAGTATAATAGAAGTTGTGATCATTTTACATTTTTGGCCTCAAGCCCTACTTTGCACAAGTTATTTGCTAGTGATTTTAAGATCTTTTTCTGGGGTTAACAAGATCACAAGTTTTTTTTTTTAGAGATGTATTTCATCATATTTAAATAACACAGTGATCTGTCATTCAACAAGTAAAACTTTGGTAAGGGAAGAATACATGTAAGAAATACAAGTGGAATCACATTGTTGGAAACCCTTGTAACCCCTATTGGTACCCCTTCGAGTAGTACCACATTAGACAATACTTTCATATGGAATCTCACTTCCACACACCCTTGGGTATATAGGAAGTCCCCTAGGTATACCTAAATCTAACTTTAGATAAGCTAATCAGCTATATTATTTTTATAGTACATAGAGAATAACACTCGGGGAGACCACTCTCTAGTACCTGGGTAGTCGAGTAGTACAACTAAGGGAATTGTTAATCCTCCTTAGTTAGTGCCCTGAGATATTGAGTTGAGTATTGTTGTTGGACCTTGCATGTATATCAGAGAGATATATCCCCTGAAATGCCCTTGTCCTTGAGACCTAGTAAAATTTTCTAGTAATCTCACCCATGAAGGATAACACCTATAAACCACCTCATACTTCCCCAAACAACATGACCACCCACTTTTCTATAGGTAGGTTCGACTATGTGGAAGACCATATAAAGAGACTCGAGGAGAACATAAATGGGTTGGATGAAAAGTGGGATGACAAGTTACGCAACTTGGAAGCAAGACTGACTGTGAAGTTGATGCCTGTTATAGCATAATTTCTAGGTTGAGAAAACCCCGACCCAATCACAGAACAAGTGCTACAACTTGGGAATCCTACACCCAATGTCACCTCGATGTAGTTCCCACACTTCAAGGGTAACTAGGTCACTCTAGGGAGGCGATCTCGGTGACCCTATGGGGATTGATATGGAGATGCAGATGGATGGAAATGAAGCCCCTATAGGTCAATTATAAGTGGAGTGAAATGTGGAAAGAGATGCCTTGCAAATCAATAAATTGTTGCCCCACATTTATAACACTTCTCCAGATGATTGTACCTTCCCGAGACAAAAGAAAAGACACTTTGTGATAGTATATGTTAGTTGGATCAACAAGTTAATATTTCTGTCCCTAATTTTCAGCAATAGATAAAAATATATATCAACAAGAAAAATGTACTATAAGTTGCTCAACAAATGCTAAATATCAAGTAGAAAATGCAAGAGAAAAACTAGTAAATGACTAGCTAAACTCAAGATAAAACACCAATACTCTTAGCATAAAAGATAAACACTTATCTACATCAAACTATATCATTCTTATGGCTGTAACATTCAATGTATTAAATCAAGAAAATCATCCACTGAAATCTCCTGAAATTTTGCCAAAAAGTGCGCTAGGACAAGGAGAGTAGGTGCACAAACTTTGAGCAAAAACCAATGGTTGATAAGAGAGTTATTAAAGCAAGTAAGTTAGGGTTTCCACAGCCCTAATGGATGAACATGAAATTTTGTAACAACAACAATAAGTAGACCCAATATGGGGACGCCCTAGTGGCAGTGAGGTGCCCAAGGCACAAGGAAAACAATCCACTTTGCAAGAAGTAAAAACGACCGAAAATCACGTTTCCCAATGCAATATTTTATTTCTCCAATGCAACAAATCAATGACTAGTTCCTTTACTATTGGGTTAATGGAGTCACAAGGAGCTTATAGAAGCTACCTCCTCTAGGGTGTAAGCCCTTTTACTCCCCAAGGTAAGTTTCTCTAAGCCAGGGTTTAAGCTAAGAGGGTGTATGCTCTTATACTTCTCTTAGGAAACCATTAATCAATGAGATGAAGAAAAAAAATGATGAAGGATATGGTGGGGGTGTATGCCCTTATACTTCCCACCTAGATACTAGCATAATAATACTTGACTTGAATAAAATGATAGCAAGAGATTAAAAACCATACCAAGATCAAGAGAAATGCTAAGACAATTCACCACAAGAGATAGAAAGTACCATCCAAAGCTAGCACTAGGCCTTACTCCATCAACCATTCACAAAATATCCATAAGACAAGTGCACAAGAGCTAAAATATCCAATGGGGCCAAAAATTTCAAACCAAGCCGCTCACAAGAGGGAGAGTTTTGATTAAAATGAGATCTTATGATCTCTATTTATACAAAAATTTAGCTAACATAGCTTGTCCACAAATTAAGGAGTAAAACACAAGATTAGGGGTCAACAACTCTAATATTTCCCCCTTAACAAAATAATATTAAACAATTCACTTAAAATTTCATCTTTTGCACAAATTAAACCCTAGTTTAGGAGGACGTCACCCCTTTAGGGGATGTTTTTCCCCTTTGAGGAAGTTGTTGGTGTTGGAGAAGCATGGATGGGCCTCTAAAGGCCATGTGTCAAGCATCTAGACATGCATATCATGGTGAATACCCTTCTCCTCCTCAAACGTCCATGTGTCAAAGAGTGACACCTCACCACCATGCCCTAGCCCCCAAGATCACGACGTCAAACTAAAAAATGGAACATTTTTCCCCTCCTGGACAAATCGTTTTGCAAGTAATGGGTGGGATAGGTTGTCCAAATCATCATCAATACCGTCCAAGTCATCTCTCTCTCATCTGGCATGCGAGCCCTTGGAATGCAACCTGTGGGCTTGTAGCCCTATGGAAGCCCAAGCTAGGCTTGTTCTCCCAAAATTATCCACCAACTAGGTCCTGCAAAGACAAATGAGCATGCCCTCCAAGGATATCAATTTATAACATCATGATAAGTGGATCCAATCATAAATAATCCATCTAAGCACGTGCATCAAATATCACTATATCAAACAATTAACAACTCAAAGAAACTATGCGACTTGTCAAGCTTAAATATGGGAGGGTTGATGAGGTGTCCTATTGGGTAGGTCTTTCCCTAGGTCAAGGAGAAATTCCAAGAGATCCCTCTCTAATTCTTGTAAAGTGGATGAGGTGGTAGGTGTCAAGACTCAATGGGCATAGGGCGCATGACATACAAGGGGTCATAGTGTCTCATTCATGGGTTCCTTTGTAGACGGTGTGTGGTACCTTCATCCACAATGCCCTTTTCCCAAGCTCGTCAATTTACTTTTATCTTTATTTCTTTATATTTTCTTTCATAATAGCATAAGGAGAGTTTTAAGGTCACTTCCTTGGCATGGTGACCAGGTGGTGGAAATTTCACCAACAAACACCTAATGGAAATGAGAAGGTTGGTTCGTGATGAGACCCCATTTCTCTCAGCCATGCAACTGAGATCCATTGCCCTGGTTTTGTGAATAGATGATGACAATTTCATACCACTAGATATCCATGGATGTGATAGGTCAGCTTGTGATGTGACCTCCTATCCTTCGAATAACATTTTAAGTATTTTTTTTATTATATTGTGGGTCTCCTTACTAGGGCACAATGTCAACCACCAAGGTGAAGTAGGGAAAAAGGCATAATTTTCAAGAACATATCATGAAATCTAGAGCAATCTAAGATACAACATAATCAAATATCTTAAATATTGAAATGATGCTCACCATAATATTGACTTGTACCTCATGGAGCAAAGCCCACTGCCTTCTGGAAGCCAACTGTTGTGGTGGATGCCATCTGTAAACCTGTGACCATATGTGATGGTGAGTGGGTTTTCCATCTGTGCAAAGGGTACTGCTAGTCATGTAGTCTCTCGACACTCCATACCTGCAACCTAAGGGCCTCGAGACATCATATCTTTAGTTATCCACAAAATGTGGATAACATCTAGCTCCTACTTGGGGACATGTACTCGTCGTAGAGTGCATGAGAATCACAACATCTTCTAGTCAACCTGTGCCTGCAAGGAAACATCAAACTGTCAAGTGCAGGATGGCCTACTCATCCTTGTTCTCATATGACCATAATTCAAACCGACTAAGCTAGAAAAATAAAATTTTGACCCTCCCCTTTTTTTAATAAAATCTAAACTAAGCATGAAGTCAATATGCAAGTAGAGTAAAAAGAAAATGAAATGCATCTAAATTAGTATGAGCAATCAAGATGCAAATGAAGGGAATCAAGATGACTTACCTACTTACCTAGAGCATGGGCCCTGAAGAAGTCATGTGAACTAGATGTGAGGTCAGAGAAGAGACCCATCTATTGGTAGTGGCATCTTTCTCCCATCTAATGTTGTTAGATGGTACCTTTCTTTGTCAGACTTCTTTCTGATGATGTAAGGGCCAAGCCAAGAATTTTTGTCTTTTTTTTCATATCTAGGCTTGCAATTTCTTTTGTCCCACATGAGAACAATGCTTCCTTAATTGAAATTGATGCAAGGTGTATTCTCATCGCGTGGAGACTTTGTGTGGATTGTACCTTTGATGAATTCTTCATTTTTCTCATTTTCCCTTTGTATAATATGAATAAATTCTGACTCCTTATTATGGTACTGTGCAACCTTGTTTTTATCTATCCATGGGAGAAACATCTCTACTACTTCTTCTTGCATGAAGGGTAACTCATATAGATCATACTCAAAATTTTGGGGAGGTATATCATGGTAGTGTTCACTGACATAGTTGGGCCTCCTCAAGTTCATCACATGTGTGTCTTTCTTTTCACTGTTATGCAGGATCTCATACATGCCATCGCCCATGGGAATATATGCATGTGTAAGGTTCATACTAGGGAAAGCTCCAAGGGATGAGGACAAGGTCATTGACAAGAGCATACCCCAGGAATCGAGGACATCGATCACCAATATATCCATGAGGATGCTGATATGTGGAAAATCTATAAAAAATACCTCAACGTCTTCACATACTCCCAAGACCTTAACTCTTTTTGAATCAATACCAAAAACATTTCCATAAGGTTTGGTTGTCTTTAAACCAAGTTGTTTCATTACCTTCAAAGACACGACATTTGCTAAGGCCCTTGAATCAAGCATGCAGGTGTTCAAGCAGAGGCCATTCATGCCTAATGAGAGATATAAAGGTAGGTTCTTTTCTTTTGGCCGATCGAGGTACATAGTGTTTAATACAATGGGAGGATCCTCTTTTCCAGCTGACACTTGCAATATCCTTAAAAATTCCCTTTTTACAGAAGGGATATTACACATCTCTATCACTGGGAATGCCATATTCAGTTTTCCAATCATGTTTGCAATATCGATATTCAACTGAATGTCATCTACAAGAGTTAGATCATGAGGCAACTCACAAACCAATGGTGGAGGTGGTGGAGCCACCTTTTCTGCTATTGGAAGAGGGGTGTCAAGATGTAATGGAGGGGCTGAAGCATTTTTTCTTATGTAGGTTAGAATTTACCTCCTCCTTAATTCCTTCCTCTGATCATATGTTAGTTTATTTAAGGTCCATATTCTCCCCTCTTTCTCCTATTCTTCTGGCTTCATTGATCTGTTCTTGAGTAACGTGTTCATCGTTGAGATTGAAAATCATGAATTTTATATCATCAGGATAATATTTGTCTTTTTGGGGGAATTCATCTTCTTTGTGGGGTTCTTGGTATGGGAGACACCAATCTTATACATCAACTATCCCAACAGGTTTCAACGTATCTGGGGTCTTTGCCTCTTGTTGATGTCTTGGTTTCCAACTGATGGCATCTCTCTGCTGTTTGGAAAAATGAGGTCTAGGAGCAAATTGATTTCTTTCTATTGTAGTCATACGGTTCATAAGTTGATACTTCACTTGGGCAAACTGAGTATTCATCCGATCTATCTTCCGAATCAAGAGAGCAATCAGATCATGAACAATGTTGTTGGAAACCTTCGTCCTTGATTCTGTATCGTTACAAGGATACTGAAAAGGTTCTATTTTTGAATCAAGGAGATTCTCTTCAATGTTAATACTAAATTCTTTAGCTTCTACCAATGATGTGGGATTTTTATCTTTAAGAATGTTGGAACTGCCCTTCAATGGCATTCATATAAAGGAGAGAAATTGATTATGTTGTAGGACGATAATCTGTTGGAATTTGATTTTACAACCTGTCAAATCTTGAAATGAATTCCTTTACTGTTTCATTCTCCTTTTTCTTTATTTGATTGAACTGAGTTGCAAGTGTCCCACCATCTACGTTTCTTGACCATATTCCTTTAAATAAGGTGGAAAAGGCATCATAGGTCATGATTTGATTATCGGGGAGTCCCTTGAACCAATAAAGGGATTCCTCAGTCAATAATGAGGTGAATAGTTTCATGGCCACATCTTCATGATCAATACCTGCATTGTCCATATCTCGGCCCATGACATAAATGTGGTCTTCGACATTTATCACATTATTTCCTAGGAACTTTGGCAACCACTTTTTGACATTTGTTTGCACCTTGTTAGGGTAACTTTGGATATTGACCATGTTAAGGGGTTTGTATAGGTCTCTTCCTCAAGGGCGAGCCATCGGAGAAAGGGGAAGGGATTTATAGAAAAGTTTTTTTAGCAACGAGAGACTTGAGAGGAGGCGTTCTTTGGTAAACCTCAGAAGGCTTAAACCACCAAGGGGAAAAAGTTTTGGGGAAAGAAGGATTCTGGGAAGATGGAGTCGCCAGTTGAGATTCAATATGAGCTCATCAAGGAGGGTGAAAAGGGAACGTCCCTTGAGTGGAGTTTCCAGGTAAGCTAAGGGAAAGGCTTTTGGATAGATTACCAAAGTGTCATTAGGGTACGAAGAGAATTTAAAATACTCCCCGACAATGACGCCAAAATTTTATAGCGCAAGTTTTAGGTTGGGAAAATCCCGACCCAACCATGAAACAAGTGATACAACTTGGGAATCCTACACCCAATGTCACCTCGATGTAGGTCCTGCACTTCAAGGGTGACTAGGTCACTCTAGGGAGGCGATCCCAGTGACCCTAGGGGGATTTAGATGGAGATGAATATGGATGGAAATGAATCCCATATAGGTCAAGTATAAGTGGAGTGAAAGGTGGAAAGAGATACCTTGCAAATCAATAAATTGTTGCCCCACATGTATAACACTTCTCTGAATGATTGTACATGCCCAAGACACAAGAAAAGACACTTTGCAATAGTATATATTAGTTGGATCAACAAGTTAATATTTCTGTCCCTAATTTGCAGAAATATATAAAATTATATATCAGCAAGAAAAAGGTACTATAAGCTGCTCAATAAATGCTAAAGATCAAGTAGAAAATGCAAGAGAAAAACTAGTAAATGACTAGCTAAACTCAAGATAAAAAACCACTACTCTTAGCATAAAAGATAAGGCTATTGTAAACACTTGTTTGCAGAAAACTATATCATCCTTATGGCTGTAACATTCAACATATTATAGAAAGAAAATAAGCTACTGAAATCTCCTCATTTTTTTCCAAAAAGTGCGCTAGGACAAGGAGAGTAAGTGTGCAAACTTTGAGCAAAAGCCAATGGTTGATAAGAGCGTTATTAAAGCAAGTAATTTAGGGTTTCTACAGTCCTAATGGATGAAGATTCAATTTTGTATCAGCCGCATTAAGTATCCCCAACATGGGTAATCCCTAGTGGCTGTGATGTGCCCAAGGCACAAGAAAAACAATCCACTTTGTAAGAAGTAAAAATGACCGAAAATCACGTTTCCCAATGCAATATTTTATTTCTCCAATGCAACAAATCAGTGAGTAGTGCCTTTAATATTGGGTTAATGGAGTCACAAGGAGCTTATATAAGCTACCTCCTTGGGTGTGTAAGCCCTTTTACTCCCCAATGTAAGTTTCTCTAAGCTAGGGTTTAAGCTAAGAGGGTGTATGCCCTTATACTTATCTTAACAAGCCCTTAATCAAAGAGATGAAGAAAAAAAAATGATGACGGTTATATTGGGGGTGTATTCCCTTATACTTCCCGCCTAGATCCTAGCATAACAATACTTGACTTGAATAAAATGATAGCAAGAGAGTAAAAACCATACCAAGATCAAGAGAAATGCTAAGACAATTCACCACAAGAGCTAGAAAGCACCATCCAAAGATAGCACTAGACCTTCCTCCATCAACCATTCATAAAATATCCATAAGACAAGTATACAAGAGCTAAAAGAGCCAAGGGGGCTGAAAATTTCAGACCAATCCTCTCACAAGAGGGAGAGTTATGATTAAAATGAAATCTTATGATCTCTATTTATTCAAAAATTTAGCTAACATAGCTTGTCCACAAATTGAGTAAAACACAATATTAGGGGTCAACAACCCTAATATTTCCCCCTTACCAAAATAATATTAAACAATTCACTTAAAATTACATCTTTTGCACAAATTAAACCCTAATTTAGGAGGATGTCACCCTTTAGGGGACATTTTTCCACTTTGAGGAAGTCGTTGGTGTTGGATAAGCATGGATGGGCCTCCAAAGGCCATGTATCAAGCATCTACACACTCATATCATGGTGAATATCCTTCTCCTCCTCAAACATCCATGTGTCAAAGAGTGGCACCTCACAACCATGCCCTAGCCCCCAATATCATGACGTCAAGCTAAAAAATGGAACGTTTTTCCCCTCTTGGGAAAATCATTTGGAAACTAATGGGTGGGATAGGATGTCCAAATCATCATCAAGGTCATCCAATTCATCTCTCTCTCATCTGGCATGCAGGCCTCTAGCATCCGACCTATGGGCTTGACACCCTATGGAAGCCCAAGCTAGGCTTGTTCTCCCAAAATTGTCCACTAGCTAGGTCCTGCAAAGACACATGAACACACCCTCAAAGGATATAAAGGAATAACATCATGATAAGTGGATCCAATCAATAAATAATCCATCTAAGCATGTGCATAAAACATCACTATATCAAACAATTAACAACTCAAAGACACAATGCGAATTTTCAAGCTTAAGTATGGGAGGGTTGATGAGGTGTCCTACTGGGTAGGTCTTTCCCTAGGTTAAGGAGAAATTCCAAGAGATCCCTATCTAAGCCATGTAAAGTGTATGAGGTGGTAGGGTTCAAGACTCAATGAGCATAGGGATCATGACATACAAGGGGTCATAATGTCTCGTTCATGGGTGCCTTTGTAGAGGGTGTGCGGTACCTTCATCTACAATGCACTTTTTCCAAGCCCATCAATTGCCTTTTATCTTTATTTCTTTATATTTTCTTTCATAATAGCATAAGGAGAGTTTGAAGGTCACTGCCCTGGCGTGGTGACTAGGTGGTGGCAATGTCACCCACAAATAGCTAATGGAATTGAGAAGGATGGCTTGTGATGAGACCCCCTTTCTCTCTGCCATGCAACTGAGATCCATTTCCCTGGTTTGGTGACCAGATGATGACACTGTCATACCACTAGATATCCATGTACGTGATAGGTCGGCTCGTGATGAGACCTCCTATCTTTCAACTAACCTTTTAAGCATTTTTTATTATATTGTGGGTCCCCTTTTATTCAAAGATAAGTGTTTCATTGCTTTATCGGGTGATCCCTGGGAGAAGCATCTGGAAGGTTTATATAAGGATTTTATCTTTTTCCCAACACCAACCCTTATGGGCCTTTAGCCCCTTCTTCCCATAGAATGAGGGACAACCGCTTCTTGGGTCAATACGCCCTAAAATACCAAGAGATAAGGAAATGGAGGGGGATAATGATGGAAAATGATAAGTATGGCCAGGAATAGTACGATGGCTCATCAAGGGAGTTCCTAGTAGCAAACCAACTAGGACACAATGTCAACCACCAAGGTGAACCAGGGAAAAAGGCATAATGTCCAAGCACATATCATGAAATCTAGAGAAATCTAAGATACAACATAATCAAATGGATTAAATATTGAAATGATGCTCACCATAATATTGACTTGTACCTCATGGATCAAGGCCCACTGCCTTCCAGAATCCAATTGATGTGGTGGATTCCATTTGTAAAACTGTGACTATCTGTGATGGTGAGTGGGTTTTCCATCTGTACAAATGGTACTACTGGTCATGTAGTCTCTCGACACTCCATATCTGCAACCTGAGGGCCTCGAGACATCATCTCCTTATTTATCCACAAAATGGGGATAACAATGCCTTAGATAGCTAGAGGCATACTAGAAGAAGAAGATTGGACATCATAACACAATGAGCCAAACTAGGAAAACAATTCTAACTCAAGAATATTTATCCACTCATGACCCTTTTCAAGTTCGCACAACAATAGATGAATGGATAATAACGCATGACACTATTATCCCAAGGTGGAGCTAAACAAGTTTGATGGTTATGATCTATTAGAGTGGGTCACCCAGATGGAACACTACTTTTCCCTACAAGGCATTATTGATGACATGATGAAACTCAAGGTGGGGGTCTTGTATCTAGATATGGAATGATAACAATGGTAGGAATGGAATTAAAAAGCATATGCAGGCTATATCACTTGGAGTCAGTTTGTTAAATTTTTCTATGCACATTTCGAGAAAGATACTCACTATTTGGGGTGGCTCTCCAAGTTACGCAAAACATGATCAATCACAAAATTTATGGAGGCATTTGATCAATTATCTATCCATATAGAGAACTTAACATATTATTTCTATAAATAATGTTTCATTAGTGGCCTCAAGGAGGAGATTCAAGGACATGTTAGAATGCAACATCCTACTACATGGTTGGAAGTAATGCAGAGGGCCCTAGAAGTACAGACAATGATTAATGCACAAATAAAAAAACCAACCTTCATTCCCCACACTCATCCTCCCTAGGGTACTTCCTCAAGAAAAAATCCTACTCGTCCCTTGAAAGTACAAAGGTTGTCTCCAACGGAACTGGTCGATCGCCAAAGACGAGGATTCTGCTATAATTGTGATGAAAAATATGCTCCAGGTCATTGATGTAAAGAAAAAAAATTGTTCCAAATTGATATGACCACTCAAGCCCTAACTAAATACATAAGTATCAAAGAGACATCATAGTTACAATTGAAGACACTAACACTCAAAATTAGGTGGATATCGAACCCTAGTTGATAGAGGAAGTCCTCACAATTTCATTCACACGAGAGTGGCATAAGAAACCCATTGTTTTGTACACCTGGTGCACAAATTTCAAATCATGAACACCAATGGAGTTATGATGAAATGTGGGGGAAGATGTAAAAACATTAGACTCTAGATGGGAGACTATCAACTCAAAACCCATCTATTTTCCATTGATATGGGTTGGTGTGATATAGTATTAGGGGCATAATGGTTGCACATGCTGGGACCAGTCACCATGTATTTCAAAGAACTCTATATGAGTTTTACTAAAGAGGGTCATGTACACACTCTTCAAGGGATTCAAGAAGGCTCTCCTAAAATAGTAAGCTCTCATCATATGGAGAAGTTATTAAAGAAGGGCCACTCTGGCATTATTTCCAAATTTAATTCCATATAGGTTATGGATAACCCAACACAAGAAATCCACCTAGACTTGTAGCCAGTCCTTGAGAGCATGACCATGTCATTCTCCTGGTTCTAGGAACTCAACCACCAAATTTACATCCTTATCACCACCCTTTTGCAAAAAAAAATGAAATATAAAATATCATTCATGAGATATTGAATGCAAGGGTCATATGTCCCAGTACAAGCCCTTACTCATCACTAGTATTCATGTTATTAAAGAACAAAGGAACTTGGTGCATATGTCCTGATTTTCAGGCTCTCAGTAAGTTGACAATCAAGGACAAATTTCCCATCCCTGTTATTGATGATCTACTTAAGGAAATTCATGGAGAAAAGTTTTTCACTAAGCCCGATCTACACTCAAGATACCACCAAATCAAGATGAAAGAAACAAATATTCCAAAGACAACCTTCAAAACACACAAAAGTCATTATGAGTTTCTAGTGATGCCTTTCGGCCTTTTAAATTGTCCATCTACTTTCCAAAGTCTCATGAACAAGATTTTCAAACCCTTCCTACACAATTTTTTTCTACTATTCTTCAATGATATCTTGATATATAGTAAAGAATGATAATCACACATGGAGCATATTGATAAGTACTTAAAACTATGACAGACAACCAATTATTTGTGAAGTGATCAAAATGTGATTTTGGGGCTCCTGAGGTTGAATATTTGAGTTACATTATAACTTAGTAGGAAGTAAGAGTTGACGCCAATAAAGTGGCGGCTATGCAAGATTGGCCACATCCCAAAACACTGAAGAGATTTAGGGGATTATTAGGAATTACATGCTACTACAAGAAATTTGTGAAAAATTATGACAAAATTGCAACTCCCATAACTTCACTCCTTAAAACGAATGAATTTGTTTTGAGTGAGGTAGCAACTTGGGACTTCATTTCTTTAAATGATTCAATGTGCACTACTCTAGTGTTAGCAACACCAAGCTTTAATAAGATTTTTTTCTTGGAATTCCATGCTTATGGGAGAGGTCTCATATCAGTATTAATGCAATAAGGACACCCCTTGGCATTCACCAGTAAACAATTGTGTGACTGCAATTTGGGAAAAACCACATATGATAAGGAAATGACGGCTATCCT
>JASDQU010100922.1:201198-219735 GCA_032191745.1 Picea mariana | reverse complement strand
AGAAATGAGGGAGAGACAATGAAGATACTAGGGGCATTGTAACCATTACCAATACCAACATATATTTGGACACACATTTCAATTGATTTTATCGTGGGACCCTCAAAATCAAGCAACCAACCAGTCATCATGGTGGTTGTTGATCGTATTTCAAAATTTGCTCATTTTTGTGCCCTAGCTCATCCTTTCACTCCTTCTTTAGTTTTCCAAGCTTTCATGGATCATATATTTAAGCTACATGGTATGCCCACTTCCATTGTCTTGGATAGGGACCTCGCATTCACCATCAAATTTTGTTAGGAACTATTGAAACGTCAAGGTACACATATGAATATGAGCATTTCATATCATCCTCAAACTGATGGTCAAACATAAGTGTTCAACAAGTGGATTGAAACCTATTTGAGATGTCTTGCTTCTAAAATGCCACACCAATGGGCACAATGGCTTCCCCTTGTTTAATGTTGGTACAAATCCACTTATCATGGAGATACCAAAATGACACCATATGAAGTTATTTATGTACAAAACCCCCTATCAGTAGCATCCTATGTATTAGGGACCTCCAAGGTTCATGCAGTATATAGAATGATTTACACCAGAGAAGTACTTGTATCCTCAAGGACAACTTGTTTATGATGCTAAATCAAATGAAAAAATAAGTTGATAAACACATATATGCATGTTATTTTAATGAAGGGGATCAAGTGTTTCTTCATCTGTAGCCTTATAAACATACACCACTCAAAGAAAAAGTTCCCCAAAAGATGGTTGCCAAGTTCTATGGTCCTTATTAGATCATACAATGCATTGGTGTAATACCCATGTTTCCCCAAGCTTGTAGTTAATCATTAATTATGATCACCATGCTATGGCATGGGAACAATGTAAATGTATTATTGTGTGAATTGCCAATAAATCATTGTGGGGGTGAAGCCTTTAAGTACTGGCCATGATATCACTAGAGGAAAAAAAATGGGAAAACTATAAGAGAGGGTTCATTATGTCAAATGACCCTGAATTTTCCCTTGTTTGGAATGATAAACCCCCTCTAGATCCCAAGGAGAGGAATCAGTTAATGAAGGAAGGACCGCATGGTCTGAATGAAGAATATCAACTCGAAGTACCGCAGGGTCTTGCAGACCAGGATGACCCGAGTTTCCTTGTAATAGAAGGAAAATGATAGGTCGAGGACCATCTTGGGAAAGGATATAGAGAAAATGGAGACAAGGAGAAGACACACCGAAGGAAGAGGCATGCACGTGAGGATCTACAGAGAGAAGGAGAGACACCATACAAAATACATAGAAGAGAGGAGAACACGTGAGGCTCTCTAGCTAAGAAGAATATCTCTGAGAATATTACAGGAGAACACGGCCCAAGTAAGAGACTGCGACCTTGATGTTGAGGAGGCATTTGATAAACCTCACAGAGACCGTGGTAGAGAAAGAACCTCTGAGAAACTATGAAAGTTCCCTAATGATATCATGTCTTGGCACATGGGTGGCCATAACGCTAAGAATGAATGCCTCTGAGCCTATGGTTGGGTGGAAAGGCACACACCCACAGTCAGTTCGTTGACCATAATATGAAATAGATAAGTATTATCATACTTTGTGTGTGTGTGTGTACTGGATGTGATGATGAATTTTTGTGTTTTGGTTAAGTTCTTCAGTATTTGAACAATTATTAGAAATTCTCCTTGGATTTTGTAAACTGTTATATTTATATGATCTTTGGGTTATCTCAGTTTAGCTTCTAGAGAGTCATGGGATGTGAATCCGCAGGAGAGTCAGGGTAGGATTGACTGAAACGTCTAAGTCCTGCCGTTCCTTTGAATTCACCTTAGCGGGAATGTCAAGTTCATCTTTGTGGGAGAAGGGCGTTTTCCCTTTAGACTATTCACCCATCTGACCGAGGGCTCATGCCCATGTCCTTAACTCCTTTGATGCAAAAAGGATTTGCTCTTAGCTCACAATTTTTTCTAAGAGACCCATGTGACTAGGGCCTGGGAACCCTGTGCTAGTCCAAAAGGGGATAGCTCTTTTGGCTTCGAGACTTTGAAACTTATGATTCCATAACCCTCGAAAATAGTCGAAGGTCAAAGTTCCAAATTGACGAGGGTTGTCAATCTAGGGATCCAATGCATATCCCTCTCATTCGTTAGATAAGACTTAGAAAGGAACGCGTTAAGTGCTTTGGCGAATTCCTACTTTGGGAGAATAGGAGTGGTCTACCACTAAAAACTCCCAAACGTCGGAGTCACAGAGTAAATTAGGACCGTTGAAAATGGAGGGACACATATCCATAGATCAATGATTATCTGAAACTCCAGGTATTCGACGATATAGGGATGCACGAGTTACCTTGAAGATATGGAAGATGTAGTAAATCCTAGTCACAGATAGTAGGTACATGTGGCAAGTGATACCATAGTTTGGAGACTTCGTACTTTAGAGGAAACTGACCAATAGTCTACGAAATGTGAAAACCATCAAAGTCACGAACGATGAAGTAAATCTCGATCATTGGTCGAAGAGGACGTGTGGCGCCAGATTCGAGAGTCCAGATACTTGGCTCTTCAGGGGATTTGCGTCGAGAGGAGTCAGTAATCTCCGAATCCTGGAGTCACGAAGTAACGAGGACCCTGGATCTATGGATCCACGTGGATAAATCTCAACCGTATGATGGGGGTTGACGTGGCACACTGACGTCATCCTGGGTGATGTGGAACCACAACTAAGGTGCCACATGTCACCTAGATTTGGCTAATTTACAAACTCTTTATGACTATTAAATCATAACACGTGTCACCCCCTAATGAGGACATGTGCCACCCCTTGATCCTCGCTATGTGTCAACTTCTGGTTTGCACCTGCCTGACCAACATGGATGGTGACGTGTCCAGAACTCCAAGAGTTTGGATGATTTCGGGAGTTCGGAAGATGTGGGGCATGGTACAAATAGGAAGGTCCAACCTACAATGCCAAACACTGATCACCGAAGGGAAAAGGCTACGTGGCGAGATTTTAGAAGTTCAGGAGTTTTGGGCATAGTATGGTAAAGGATGGTACAATGAAGATCGCCGATCGCCGAAGGCCGAAATTCCAACGATGATCGTCGATCGCCAAAATTCCAAAAACGTTGAACGAAGATCACCTATTGCCGTTGACTGAAGGCCGAAGAGGGGACGTTCAATGTGAATCACCGAATGCCGATCGCCGAAGAGATAAGGGCACACAACAAGATTTTGGGACTTTGAGGATTAGGAAATGGGAGTGTTCGACGCCAATGATGAAGACCCAAATTAACAATGCCTGGGTAAGTTCAGGAGGCCATAACTTGCAGACCAGAGCTTAGATTTAATGCGACAATGAACGTTGGAAATATCATGGCAAGAAGAATCCAATGGAGATCCCAGAGTTATGATTTGAGATAGTTAGGAAGAACAAAATTTTGATGCCCCATCCTTAGAAAGGGTATTTAGGGGTCGGGTGTGTTACAAATTGGTATCAAAGCATGGAAACAACACTTGCCATGCTTGGGATCATGCGCGAGTCACATATAAATGTTATTAGAGGACCTTAAGGGGTAACACCCTATTTTACCCATTCCTAAGAGGCTTAGTAAACCTCTACTGAAGCGAGGAATGAAACCTCCTACTGTTGATAGATGTTTTGGAAGTATGCACTGAATGTTGCTAATGTTTCCAAATAAAGAAGCCGACTTCACTGTGCAATCATACGTGTTGTTGTACAGACATAATATTGGGTTACTGAGGCTAAGATGAGCCTGTTGTGAATAATACTGCCAAACATAAATCATTTGCATAAGTTCCTTGAGTAGAAGGATGCATATTTAAAGTTTAGTTTGGATTTTACCCAACGACATTGAATCATGCTAGTTTGTGGCAGAGGAAGACTTCCATTTTATTTTCAAAAATGATAAGCCGATCCTACATGAGTGGGATTATGTCGATGGGAACTAGTAGCAAGACTTGGATGTGAATGGATTGAAAGGATCCGTAGCAGTAATAGTTATTTCTTTAATGAAGGATTAAACTTAGTATATGTGTATAACCCCTCACAATCAGAGGAAGGAATCCAGTGACCATTCTATGAAAAGGGAGAGCATGCACAACTCTCGGGTTTCAAAGGGAACTGAGAAATGAATTTTGTTTCTGGAATTGATGGGAAAGGTTTTTCTAATCAAGATGATAAATTGAGTTGTATATATATAGAGTGATTGAGTGAGAAATCAAAACAACCTCCCTTTCTTGGTGGATAGGAAACTAGTCTGCCATAATTCTTGTGGGAGGAGGAGAGTGACCTCTGTCCCTGACTGTTGCTGAAAAAAAGGAAGAATTCTAGGTATAATGGTTAAGACTTATTATGACCTAAAGATACTCAGGAGTCTTGAACTAGAATACTTAGTAAGTAACATAATTCAAAATTGTATCTCAGTTTTAAGGGAATAGTCCAAATGTCATTGGACATTAAAATTTATTATAAATAAGGTAAAATGGTTGATTAAATGTTGATCTTGAATGTGGTGAAGGAAGTGTTGGGGCACTTCTAGAATCCCAATGGGTCAGATTGATATCCAAAGGTGGATGATAACCATATAGAAATAGCTTGGTATACTCAGATAATTGTAAGAGGGAGTTTAGGAAAAGATTCCCTTCTAGAAATCTGTTAACCAAGAATGGTTTGAAGCATGAAAGAGAAGCTTGATAAGTTGTCCTGTTGCATTGGGAAACTATTGGATTTTCCCCGATAATATTTATGGGTTGTTGAATCATCTTATAACACCAGAGGAAAGAAAAATTTCTTACTAGTTGTTGTCATATGAAAGAGAGACATAGTTATGATTATGTCTATTAAACTGGCCATGTGGATAGCATGAGAATGAATGCAAGATCCCAAACGAGAGGAAAGCTTAGTGTTGAGTATCTCTATGGAAATTGTCCCAAGAATGGTAGTAAGATCCTTGGGAGAAGGATTTGGAAGTCTAATGTGTCCATGTGCATGTATAACATGGAAAGGGTGCAAGCAATGAGCTTGCATGATGTATGTTTGGGCTAGGTGTGTATAGACTTGAGTGCATGGATTTAATGCATTCTGAAGCTTCTTGATAGGAAGCCTGATATTAATACCAACTAGGTATGAATGATATTGAATGTGAAAGTGACGCATATGTATGATGTATAAATATATTTATACTAAAGTCATAATATGACTGCCTTGATGATGTAGATTTTAACCTTGTACAATATTTACTGCAAACAAATTTTCAGTAAAAGAATAAAAAGGATAAAATGGAAAATACAAACATTACACAGATATTTTTCCCCTGGAAACCCAAACCGAGAAAACCAACATATTCTATATTCATTCATAGTGATACATAGTTTACAATACAATATACATATAGTATCCAACGACATCCAAAACCCTAACCCAATGACTTGGATTATTCAACAACCATAATTCCTTGATCGGAAATAGAAAACCATCAACAAAGAAACCATGTGCCGAAAACCACCTAAATATGTGACACGTTTACCAAGGTAAAGAATATAACACATACACAACATTCTCCCACTTGTTGTTTTCTTTTCATACATGGGGTTACAAGGTTACATAGTAAAAAATATAGGGTAACAATGCCCATGGATCCTCTACACCAAGAGAACTTCTTAGTGCTCACAGATTTTGTTAATGAATATGCAACATTCTTCAAAGTGTCCACCTTCATCAACAATACTTTGTTTCAATCATGTCTCTCACAAAGTGATATTGAATATCAATATGCAGTACTACTCGTGCAAATAATATAACACATACCCAACATATAAGTGGTATGTCATGAAAGAATTATACTTGCCAAGATTGAATGAATACCATGAATGCATGACCGACTCTATTCTGAGGAGTCATGAAAGATTGGGTTTGAATGATGGATTGAGGGGAATGTGTTCCATTCCCTCAGGAAAGGTTAGTATAAACATATGAAAGAGTAAATGATCAAGGATGCTATGTTGTCATGACAAAAGGTAACATGATTAAGCCTTTGAGGACTCCATGAGAACAATTGTGAACAATCATAGGTTAAATGATTGATGATTATGTGTGCGGTTAAGTGCATCATGGATGTAAGTTAGCAAAATAAGGAATATGTGTGGACAAATAATCTGAATGCATAACAAAGATGCATGTTTATATTCCTTATGGAATATTGGTAAATAACTGAAGCTAATTCAAGATTGAGGTCATCACAAATAGAGAAGGATATGAAATAAGGAAGTTTCATGCTGAAGGAGTTCCCTGTGGAGGAATTGTGTGAAGATTTGTCAAAAGAACAGAGTCACAACCTTAATGAATTCTGAGAATTGAGCAGTGGGCTACAAGCCTATTTATATAATAATCTTGGATTACATTCTAAAACAAAATATATGAGTAGAAAACTAACCCACGAGGGTAGACCATTCTGATAACCGAATGGTAATGTGAAGCATGCATAGGGTCATGTCTCATTATGAACAAATGGTTTGTTATTAAAGCATGCTAATGTATCCTAAGAGTTAGGGTGAGCCTAACTGAGGCTTCTCAAGGAAAAGAGCAACAAGGTCACAATAAGAAGTAGATTGCATAAGCGAAGGAGAAAAGGAGGAACACTTTTCTCACCCTAATGACTCAGGATTGTTTAATATAATTGTAGGTCTTAGATGAGCAACTATGAAGAACAAGTACAGCTGGATAAAGGAGAATACGTAAGTAAGTAAGTTTGAATGAAAAGGCTTGGTTGAAGACATATTAAACAAAGGAAGTAAAGCCTTGGAAAATAGCCCAATTGGACTGAAAGTCCCAGGCTGTGTAGAAGGAGTTGGAAAAGGGAATAACTCTTAACTCCTTTCTTGTTGTATATTTTGTTTTCTCTAGGATGAGAAACTTGTGTGCCGACGAAAAGTAATTTTTGACACCATAGTGATGATGGTTGTATGACTATAGAAACGATTGAGAATTGTTGTGTTGCACTCATAAAAACATTAAGAATAATGTAATGAAATGCATAAATATATACTGGGACATATCTGAAAATGTTTTATTGACTAAAATGCTATGATACATGCATTTTTATTTTTCCTAACAACTAATATATATATTCATGATGGATGACACGGGTAGAGAGGAATTGGAGCTATTGAGAAAGACAATTGCCAATGATGGACAACCTCAAGCAAAGGATAACTATGAGGAGGTTGTTGTTAAAATATTTTTGAAGGGACTTTAAAAGTCCCCACAATGCACCATTGATGAGGTAATATCCGAGAGGGTGCTAGCAACCAGAGAAGGTATAAGAATGTTCATACCTATGTGGCATAAGGTATGGAGGGAATTGGTAGGAATCCCTTCTGAAAACATTTCATTATCCTAATGATATGCAAATAATTTTGAGTGGATTTTGTATGCCATTGCTACCCAAGCCAAGTAAGATTCAGGAAGGAAGAATCTGAACAATAAAGAGAGGAATTCTATGCCAGTCAAGGACGAGTTAAAAATTCTTGCAAGAAAATCCATGAGTAAAGAGCACCATGGGTACAATGACCAATCTAGGGAGATTAGGGAATAATGATGCTCATAGTTATCACATTGCATGGAATTGCTTCGAGGAAATGCAAGTTTGCATAAAGGGCATACAACAGATTTTCCATTGAGGAAGGAGGGCCTTCCAATGATTTCCTTACATTGTATGGGTGTTAAAGAAAAGAGAAAACTGGGTGGCCATGAGTGTTGGCACCCTAGTTACTAATAGAGGAAGAATTCATGGGTGCATTCAAGAGAAACATTTAGTTTCATGTGCACTGATTTGGGATCGTGATCATCCTGTTGCAGGAAGCATATTCCTTCTTTAAGAGTGAATGAGAAAGAATAAGCCATATGGTGAAGAGGTTGATTAAAGTCCAACACACCATAGCAGAGTCCTGGTCACCAAGTGTGGTGCCTTGAAAATCAATGCAAGGATGAATTGGGTATCAATGTGGCCATGAATATTGTCACATTGATTAAAGTCATTTAATATTTGAATTGCATTTGGAAAATTTAGTATGTTGAAAGGATGCTTAAAAAAATAAAAAAAATAAAGTAATACTTTCCCTTTTACTTTGTACCCTTGAATAGATGAAAATGACTTAGACTGCTAGTATGCATCGTTTGAAAATATAATGTGCATGAAAACTAACAATTTGTTTAGCTAAGGAATGTTGAAGTTGTAGGAGGAAAAAAGGGTCTTGGATATGGAAGTGTTGTAAGCCCATAAGGAAGACCAATTTCCTGCTAAGCTAAATTTCTATGGGAAGGAAAGTACAGTACTTGTGAATCTGGTTCCTGTGCGAAACAGATCTAAAAATAAATGGGGAATGTGGAAATATGTGGGTAACAGATTTGCAAGAAAATTGTGAATTTGAAATTGATGATAATTTCTCATAATTTTGTATACTTGTGATACAGGCGAGATGAAAAATATCTATCTAGGGAGGACATATGGAGTCTGTCAAGATGGAGAACATGAAAAAGGATACTGATTGGGATAGGAGAACCCTATGGTAAGCCATGATAACCAAAAATATGTTGTGATGTGGCAACACAAGCCAGAGGGACGCCTCAACTATAAGGTTCAATGAAGTATATGAAATTCTTCTTGTGCGAGAAAGCCTCAGTAAGGAAATATGGATCGCCCGAGGAACTGTATAGTAGAGAAGGGGATGCCTGATCCGGGGCCCATAAGGTAAGTGACCGCAAGGAAGAGGATAATTTTATAATTCTTATAAACTATTTATTGGGATCATGCACATAATAGGTATGTCTAGGAAAGACAATGAACCTAGATAACCAGACAACCATGTGGATGCAAATCCACAGACTGCACATATAAGTATTGTGCTAGATTGTGATCATTTTTCCTCTTCAATTTTGCACAACAATAAAATGTTTACGCATGAAAGCTATGATTAATATGCTTGTTTTCCAAGATTATTGAAGACATGTGACAAAGGCCAAGAGTCGGAAGAGGACTTGACCAAGAAAGAGGGTCAATACTTCTAAAGCAGCTGAATGAGAAAGGCATGACTGGTGTTACTGAGAAAGAACATTGAGGATAGTGTTCCTTTAAAGGGGGAGGGGATTGTAATACCCCTGTTTCCCCCAACTTGTCATTAATCATTAATTATGATCACCATGCTATGGAATGGCAACAATGTAAATGTATTATTGTATGAATTTCCAATAACTGACTGTGGGGGTGAAGCATGGGAAAAATATAAGAGAGGGTTCATTATGTCAAATGATCCCAAATTTCCCCTTGTTGGGAATGATAAACCCCCTCAAGATCCCAAGGAGAGGAATCAATTAATGAAGGAAGGACTGGTGGTTGAATACTCAACCACCCCCATGAATGGAAGCATGGTCTGAATGAAGAATGTCAACTTGAATTACCGCAGGGTCTGACAGACCAGGATGACCCGAGTTTCCTTCTGACAGAAGGAACATGATAGGTCGAGGACCATCTTGGGAAAGGATATAGAGAAAATGGAGAAAAGGAGAAGACACACCGAAGGAAGAGGCGCATGCGTGAGGCTCTGTAGATAGCAGGAGAGACACCAAACAACATATAGAGAAGAGAGGAGAATGCACGAGGTTCTCTAGCTGAGAAGAAGATATCTGAGAATATTATAGGAGAACACGACCCGACTAAGAGACCGCAAGCTTGATGTTGAGTAGGCATCTAATAAACCTCGCAGAGACCGTGGCAGAGAAAGAACCTATGAGAAACTGAGAATGTTCCCTGGTGATATCATGGCTTGGCACGGGGGTGGCCAGAGTGCTAAGAATGAATGCCTCTGAGCCTATGGTTGGGTGGAAAGGCGCACACCCACAGTCAATTCGTTGACCATAATCTAAAATAGATAAGTAATGTTAATGGTTAAGTCCTTCAGTATTTGAACAATTATTAGAAATGCTCTTTGGCTTCTATAAACTGTTATGTTTATATGATATTTGAGGTATCTAAGTTTAGCTGCTAGAGAGTCATGGGATATGAATTTGTAGGATAGTCGGGGTAGGATTGACTAAAACATATAAGTCTTGTCGATCCTTTGAATTCACCTTAGTGGGAATCTCAGGTTCATCTCCGTGGGAGAAGGGCTTTTTCCCTTCAGACTATTCACCCATTTGACCAAGGGCTCATGTTCATGTCCTTAACCCCTTTGCTGCAAAAAGGATTTGTACTTATCCCACAATGTTTTCCAAGAGACCCATGTGACCAGGGCCTGGGAACCCTGTGCTAGTACAAAAAGGGCTATCTCTTTTGGCTTCAAGACTTCGGAACTTATGATTCCATAACCCTCAAAAATAGCTGAAGGCCGAAGTAGCGAATTGATGAGGGTCGTCGATATGGGGCTCTAGTGCAGATCCCTCTTAGCCGTTAGATCATAATTAGAAAGGGAAGCGTTAAATGCTTTGGCAAACTTCTACTTCGAGAGAATAGGAGTGGTATACCACCGAAAACTCCCGAACACCGGAGTTGCGGAGTAAATCGGGACCATTGAAAATGGAGGTACATGTGTCCACAGATCAATAGTTATCTAAAGTTTTGAGTATTCGATGATATAGGGACATGCGAGTTACCCCAGAGCTATGTAAGCCAAAGTAAATCCTGGTCATAGATGCTAGGTACATGTGGCAAGCGATCCCATATTCTAGAGAATCCGCACTCCAGAGGAACCTGGCCAAGACTCTACGAAGTGTGAAAATTGTCGAAGTCCTGAACGACGAAGTAAATCTTGATCGTTGGTCAAAGAGGACGCATGGCACCAGATCCGAGAGTCTGGAGAATTGACTCTTCATGGGATACACGTCGAGAGGAGTTGGTAAGCTCTGAAGCCCAGAGTCGTGAAGTAATGAGGACCGTGGATCTATGGATTCATGTGGATAAATCTCAACCATATGATGGGGGTTGATGTGGCACACTGACGTCATCCTGGGTGACGTGGAATTGAAACTAAGGTGCCACGTGTCACCCATATTTGGTCGATTCACAGACCCTTTATGACTATTAAAGCATGACACGTGTCACCCCTTGACCCTCGCTGCATGTCAACTTTTGGTTCACGCCTGCCTAGCCAACATGGTTGGTGACGTGTCCAGAACTCTAGGAGTCTAGATGATTTTGGGAGTTCAAAAGATGTGGGGCATGGTACAAATACGAACGCCCAACCTACAACGCCGAACGTCGATCGCCAAAGGGCAAAGGCTACGTGGCGATATTTCAAAAGTTCGGGAGTTTTGGGCATAGTATGGTAAAGGATGGTACAATGAAGATTGTTGAAGGCCAAAATTCCAACAACGATTGCCGATCGCCTAAATGCCAAAAACGTGGAACAAAGACTGCCTATTTCCTATGATTGAATGCTGAAGAGGGGATGTTCAACGTGAATCACTGAATGTCGATTGCCAAAGGGCTAAGGGCATGTGGCGAGATTTTGGGACTTCAAGGATTAGGAAATAGGAGTGTTTGACATCGAATGCCAAAGACCCCAATTAACAATGCCCGAGTAACTTCGAGAGGCCATAACTTACATACTAGAGATCAAATTTTAGTGTGGCAATGACTGTTGGAAATCTCGCGGCGAGAAAAATCCAATGGAGATACCAGTGTTATGATTTGAAATAGTTAGGAAGAATTTTTTTTTGATGCCCCATCCCTAGAAAGGGTATTTATGGGTCGGGTGTATTACAATTGGTTAGGTCACTTACAAGTTGGATCCTCTCCCAACCCACTGCAAGATTCATCGATTCTTCCATGTGTCCCATTTGAAGAAAGTTGCGGGATCAAATTGAATAGTGTAGACCAACCTGCCAGAAATTTATGAAGAAGGTTCCATATGGCTCTAGCCAGAAGAAATATTGGATACCAAAGAGTACCATTTGTGTCAATGCATGATCAAGGAAGTATTGATCTAGTGGAAAGATATGTAACTAGAAGATGCCACATGGGAATTGATAATGAGTCTTCAACAATTTCCTCCCCTTTAGCCTTGAGGACAAATGCTACTTTCTAAGGGGGAGGGAAAATTAGGGTCCTACCCTAACCCCTTACTTGGATACTTTATTAATGTATGAGGCCACCTTCCTTGAGACAWTGAGCTATTAACATTATTGGGTGAGGAACTTGGTGTTGTCTAGTTTAAACATATAATCATTAAAGACTAATATATAAATATACATAATAGTATTGTATATTAATTTTTTTATATATATTAATATAGTTAACATTTTCATATATTTATTATATTAATTTGTAACTATATCTTTAATAATAAATTTGTTATAAATTTATATAAAATTATTATAAATTAATTAGTAATATTAAAATTTATAATAACATCTTATAGAGTATTAATTTATTGGGTGTTTTTAGGAGGATGGGGGTTCTACGGAAACCCTAACTTGAAAACCACATAATCCCTAGCCAGATTCTGACAGGCAGTGGTATCGAGATCGAATATTCCAAATTAGAGAAGGGAGAGTAGACAAGAGACAGTGGCGGTCTGCTGGTTTAATGTTACACAATGGAATAAGATGAAGAGTTGGTGGACTATTCATCAGACATGTTGAGCGGTGAAGAGATTTGGGTAGATCCAATTTTTAGTCAGCAGGGCCTCCATGCATATTTGAGCCACATAGCATCTGAGAACGAGGAACAAATGGAGATGGGTAGGGATTCCACCTATGGAGTGATTGTTGAAGCAAGTTCCTTACTGAACAACTATAACTTTTTCCTTTATTCACCACCTTTGGGAGTGGGATCGGTGGTGGGTTTGGATCCTGGGCTCACCCTCTCGAATGACCCCTTCAATGGAGGCCTTTGGAGTTAGGCAAGGGATCAATGTTTAGTCGATTTTACTACAGGACTACCCTAGGCTTCATTTTAATCAGTTCCATTGGTATAGGAGGGATTTTTTCCGCAGTTCGAAGGTTTAGGGTTTTCAACCCGCTTTGGTACTATTAGTGGGGGTTTATTTGGGATTCAATCCCTAAAAGGAGCTGACCTTTGCAACCCCCCCCCCTATTAGCACTAGTGCAACTATCTAGTCCCCCATTTCAGAGGCAGGTGGCTCTTCAGAGCCAATTGGGTTTATAGAATATTTGTTAGCAATGCTGAACCCTAGTGGAGGTGGAGAGGATTACGGGGGAGGGGCACAAGTTGTTGCAGCCGAGAACTTGTGAGGTACACCCCCAAGCGACATAGACTTAATTGGTGCACGTGAAAGAACCAATCCCCGACGTAGGAAAAATAAATGCATTAAATCAAAGGGGAATATTGTTAGGCTAGTATTGGGTGAGGAAATCAAAATTCCATAGGTAATGGATATGGTAGAGACCATGGTTGTTGGGAGGGAGAGAGGGCACCAGTTTGGTATCAAATCTCTTAAGGATTGGGTGGAAATGATTTGGAGAACAATTTTCAACCCTCTCCCCTTGGTACAATTATTAACGAGGAGATGCTTTCTATTCAAATTTAGGACTACAGAAGAGGCAAGGAGTGCCCTAAAAAGCACCTGGAGTATCGACTTAATGCCAATCCTACTCAAGGAGTGGATGCCCCTATTCGATGCTAGTAAATAAATATTTGACGCGTTGTTGATTTGGGTGCACCTCCTTGGGCTACCAGTTGAATTTTGGAGCGTCGATAGATTTAAGGTTTTAGGGAATGCATTAGGGGTTTTTCTAGATGGAAACATGTATTTCTAGAACATAGGTGAATTGACCATGGATCAATTACTATTTTATTTTAATGTCAAAGAAGGTTTAGAGAAGGAGCTATAATTGGTGGCGGGGGGAAATCCTATGTGCAGAGGTTGTACTATGAGGGAGTTCCTTTCAGATGTTGGTGATGCCACTTATACGGACATGTTGCTAGTCAATGCAAACTGCCCCTCAAGGGAAATCCAATAGATCCTCAATCGCCAAAAGAAAAGTAGTGGCTCATAACATAGTTGGAGGAGGAAATACCTCAGCATAATGATACTTTGGGTGATTTCAAGGAGTTAGAATAGTCAAGCAAGGAATTGGAAGTCGAAAGTAAAGAAGCAGAGAAACTTGGCTAGCTCATGGTTCCTATTCCAAATGATATGGAAATCTATGATGGGTACACATCTTGATACATCCAGCTCTCCATGGAATCGAACAGGGGGTGATATCCCTTGATGGGTATGACTTATTCTCTTTCTCTCAACCCATAAATTTCTTGATTAATTCCATGACTTTGTTAGGACAAGACTAGTAGAGATATTTAAAAAATCTTTCCCTGCTCTCTGAGGTTTATGGCTCCTCAAATTTTTCTGTGCCTGGTCCTTCCCTTGCTCAATGTACCCTAAGTCAAGAAGAGTCGTGTGTCTCCCTTGTATCTGTTGCAACCGAGGATGAACCCTCATATGATTTGGAGGAGGTAGTTGTTCTCTATAAACTCATGAATAGATAAATTCCTACCTCATCTGACACAAACAAAGAGGGAGAGGGTCTAGGCTAGAATCTGGTGTCTCCCTTAGAGAGAAACGGTCAGGATAGAAAACATCATCTTTCAAAATCCCAGAAAAGGGCTCTTGTGAACTTGGAAATGAGGAGACAACTTTCCATCATTGGGGCCATTAGATTAGTATCATCCCCAGAAGGGTTTACCCCATAAGACCGTTATCTTTAAATTGTAGGGTTGTGGCGAGCCCCATAAAGAAATCTGCCATAAAACGACTAGTTGAATCCATCCAACCTGATATTATTATCCTCCAAGAAACTTTTGGGGAGGCCAATGTTGTTTTAAATGTAATGGAATCTCTTTTGAAGACTTGGAGCTTTATTGGTGTTGATGCCAAGGGTATATCTGGGGGCTTGTCCATTGGATGGAACACTCACTCTGTCAAGGTTCAAAACTACTGGGGGTTTGATTCGAGGATGGGGATATAATTTTTTCTCAAAGGACATAGGGATGGTGTTCACATTGTTGAATGTATATAGGCCTTACCTTGAGAAAGTACCCTTTTGGGATACCTTATTTAGGAAATATTTTATGAAATGTGAAGCTCTTCTACTAGGTGGAGACCTAAATTTTTCACTGGGAGCAACTGAAGTTTGAGGCCCAAAGGAAAGAACCGACCCTTTGCATGATTATTTCACACCCTTATTTGGAAAACAAGGACTGGAAGATATAGCCCTGGTCAAACTAAACCCTACATGGAGAAATAAGAGAATAGGGGGGGATAGAATTGCAAAGAGAATAGACCAATTCATGGTTTAAGATAAACTCCTGGAGAATCCCATTCAATTGAGACAATGGGTTTGATGTGAAAGTGAATAAAAAAACTTCCCTATTTTTCTGGAGGTTCCAGAAGGGATGAGGAAACTTGCAAGATCCTTTAATTTCAATTTGATATGGCTCAAGAAGGAGAGTTTATACCTTATGGTAAAGGAAAATTGGACCCCCTTTAACCTACAGTCTGACACTTCGATTGTAGTTCAGTTTACAACAATTCTAAAGAGTGTTAAAAAGGAAACAATAGAATGGGCACATATTAAGAGGAAAATGGATGATTAGGCCCTCTCTGAGGTTGAAGTAGAACTCCAATATGTCTATGAATAAGAAGGAGGGGGTTTTATTTCCAATGAATCAAAAGAAATATTGATGAACTTGGAAAAGAAAAGAAGGAAACTATTGGATGAAAGGGAAGCAACCTGGTGGCTAAAAATCTATGCACTATGGCTGGAATGTGGGGATGTAAACAAAAAATTCTTCCAGGAATATGCGAAGGGAAGAAAAATCACAAATACCATTTGGAGATTGAATGACTCATCATGTAGAGCAGTTACCTCCTTTGAAGGTTGACTCATCTTGGGAAGAATCACTTCCAATTTTTTTTAAGGCAGATGTGAGGGTCTCCATAGCAGACATTGTGAGGATGGCCTTATTTATACCTTTCTTTTTGAATGAAGAGGGAAACATATTTCTTATGAGAGAGGTCTATGAAGATGATCTCAAGGAGGTCCTTCACAACTTCCAAAAGGACAAAAGTATAGGACCTAATGGTTGGTTGGTTGAGTTATTTTTAGGCCTCTATGAGACAATAGGTCCATATATCTTGAAGGTGGTTAAGGAGCCATGATTAGAAGGCCAAATGCATGCACCCTTTAATTCTACTTTTATTTCCCTCATCCAAAAAACTGACCTTCCACACTCATTAGAATAATTTAGACCAATCTCCCTCTGCAATTGTATTTATAAGGTGGTGACAAAGCTAATTGCAGGAAGAATGAAAACAATTATTTTTGAATCATCTCTAAGGAAAAAATTGTTTTTTTGGAAGGAAGACAGATCCATGAGGCCATAGGAGTGGCACATGAAGACATTCACATCATCAAAACCAGGAATGCCAAAGGAGCAGTGATGAAGATAGATTTTTCAAAGGCATATGATCGAGTGTGTTGGCTATACATAAAACTTCTTCTAACTCACTTAGGATTTGAAGTTCCTTTCATAAATTGAGTACTGAGATGCATCAAAAAATATCTTTTGCGATGCTTATAAATGGGGATGCCTCCCCTTTCTTTCAAGTGGAACATGGACTTCGCCAGGGTTGTATCCTATCACCCCCTCTTTTTTCTTCTAGTGGAAAAAGGATTCAACATTACACTGGATTCTGCAAAAATGAGGGGTGAATTCGATGGGATCTCAATCTCCCCCACCCTAAAGATAATGCACCTTCTATTTGTTGTTGTTCTACTAATTTTTTGTAATGGATCTAGGGGGATGCAAATAAAATTCACGACATACTGGAACTCTTTGGCCGAGCCACTGGTATGCAAATGAATGAGAGGAAATCCAGTTTATCAGTTTTAAATATGGATGAAGAAAAACTAAACTATTATGTTTCAATTTTCTCTTTTGTTGTGAGAGAATTTGATGGAGGGATTAAATACCTAGGATTCCAACTAAAGATGGACTTCTGTATGAAAAAAGATTGGTGTTGGATTTTAGCAAAACTAGAAAAAAGACTCAAAGTGTGGAGCTATAGATGGATTTCCAGAACATGTCGATTGGTGTTGGTTAAGTCGGTATTGGAATCCATCCTAGTGTATTGGATGTATCTAACATGGATTCCTAAAGGAGTGCTTGAAAATACAAGGTGGATTTTCTTCAGGTTTTTATGGCTTGGAACTTAGGAACAATTTGTTCTCCCTTGGGTTAAATGGGAAATTTTGGTCGTTTGGAAACTATTGGGGGTTGGGATTTAAAAAACATTTTCCTTTTCTCCAAAGATTTAGAAACCAAATCATGCTGGAGGATGATCCAAGCAGAGAGTCTCTGGACAACGATGGTTACCAAAAAATACATCTATCCATAGACTGTTGAGGAATGGATACGTAATCCGATCAAGCATAAATCTAGTGGTTCAATTATTTGGAAGGCAATTATCAATTCCTTTCATGTTGTGGGAGAAGGTATTGCATGGTGTATTGGAAAGGGAAAAAACATTCGTATTGGATGAAACACTTGGCCAGGTAGCAGGGACACCCACTTGCTACCCCTAGAATTGGTTCAACAACTACACACGCAAGGCATCTTTTATATCGGTCAGATTGTTGACCCAGGACATTCGTCCTTGTGGAAGATCATAATACAGGTGGGGATCAGGGAATAACACGTTGCATCTTGCAGTAATTATATAAGAGTATTAAAAACCTCCCACATTTGGATAACAAATAAAGAAGACAAACTAGTTTAGAAATATGCATTGCATGGGGCCTACACACCAAAATTGGGTTACACCATATCAATATAGATATCCTTCTAAGGGAGCCACAATGGTGGTGGAAAGGCCTGTGGAAATTAAAATGCCCCCTAAAATCCTACATTTTTATGTGGTGCATGATAACAAATAAAGTTCCTACATGGGATTCAATGAAAAGAAGACAAAAAGAGGGGTTGGAGTGGTGCACCCTGTGCAAGGAAGATGAGGAAACAATGGCACAATAGGTCTGTCATGGATCACCCTAGATCAAAGGGACTCGACCCCTCCCAAACGCCCATCCTCACAGATCTGTTGGAAATGAAAGTTGGCCACCTTCCAATCTCCCTCTTGGCCTCCTAACTCTTCCAAGAACCCCTGCTTACTTTCAACTTGCATCTAGAAACCTTCTAGTGTCACTCACTAAATCAATCTCTCCTCAAGCCACCCCCTGTGCTTTTAAATCTCCAGCTAAGTGATTCAATGGTGGAGATTAAATTCCCAACGTGTCAAATCAATGACTACGATCTAATCTGAAACTCACTTTGACTTTTGGATAAGATCAAAGAAGCTTCTAACAAAGAGTTAACTCATAATGATTAATAATTGACATTTCCTAAGTTTAGACTTAGGAAATATTTAAATGATCATTAATCAAATTAATTAAACCCATTTTCCTAAGTTAGACTTGGGAAAAATGT
>JASDQU010100922.1:148188-169922 GCA_032191745.1 Picea mariana | reverse complement strand
AATTTGGGTTTTGAATATATTTTTTTTAATGTGTTTTTGTCTTCATTAAAAACAAATTGTGAAGATTTTCTCCTTTCTCTTTATTTATTTTTTAATGTAAATTAAAAATAAAAGTTAGTAAATAAAATTTCAAGTGACCATTTAGGATCCAATTTTGGGTTTTTTATTTGCGTAGGGATTTGTTGTCAAGGCCACATTTTCGGTTAGGTCGTAATTAGCTGCAATTTTAACTTTTAGAAAAAACATTTTGCTTTAGGTAGCATCACTTTTTTATTTAGGTGTTGATTTTAAGGTTTTTCCAAACAACTAATTTATGTTTTAAGGCCATGCTTGAAAAAAGTTGTACTTTTGACTCAGTTAGAAAAAGTGGTGCTACCGATAGCACCACTTTTTGATTTGGGGGTTGATTTTAAAGTTTTTATGAGAAACCATTTGATCCTTTAAGCCCATGTTTGAAACAAGTTGTAATTTTGACCTGGTCACAAAAAATGGTGCTACCAGTAGAACCACTTTTTGATTTGGGGGTTGATTTTCATGTTTTTTTATGTAAACATATGGGTTTTAAGGGCTAGAGTTCTCGTTTTGAGGTCACAGTTCTCATTAAGTTGGTAACTTTGTTTAAGGATTAATGAATGTAATTAATGAACAATGTAATTGTGTTTTATGATTAATGAAAATTGCCAACCAGTTGACCGAAGAGGGAAGCCTTGCAGTATTGGTCATGATACCACAAGCAGGACTTGGTAAGGGGGAGCTGGGAATTGTCTTAATTACCTAATAAATCCAACCTCCTCCTGAACAACCTTAAATGACCAAATATGTCTAAAGTACCCTGCCTTTCCCTATTCACTAGAAAGTTAGTTAATGGAAATCAAACCTGGTAGTTGGGGTAGTTATGACTGCCTTCAAACATGCATATAGAGAAGGACGACGTTGGATGAAGTTGTGAGCCAGGAAGTACTATGGTGCCCCTTCGATTTGGGATCTTGACTCCTAAGGCTGCTTTTGACAAAAGAAAGTTGAGGAACTCGAGGCAAGGGAATGATCCAATATGGGGGGGGTGGATTCAGAGGAGGGAGAAGCTCAACAAAGGAAGTAGAGCAGAGTATGACCACCATAGCAGATAGAGCACACACACGAGCAGATCAGGGAAGGACTGGGAAGTTCATGTGAGGAAAATATGAAGCTTACCCAAGGAGCATGTGGTCAATTTGGAACAGAGAATACCTGAACCCAGACTAGAGAAAAGATGGTTGTGAGTTTGTGCTTGTTGGAAAGAAATCGACACTAGTAAAGGGAGGGTGTTGAGGGACTATGCAACAATGAAGGGGCTCTCTTGTGCAGAGGAAATCCAACCGGGAATGTGCCTGGTAAGATCGTGGTGGCCCCAGACTCAGTGGGGAGAGGGGATTTCTATTGTTTCCGACTAATGAAGGAGAGTAACCTTCATTTTTGGACCCTTAACTTGGAATCCCATTCATGAGAGTGCCCTGGACGTGGTATTATGGCCTGACACATGGGTGGCTTGTTGTAGAAATAAAAGGTACAATAGATCCTATTGTTGGGTGGAGAGGCGTTCACCCTCAGTTAGTTGGTAGGTTGGAATTTGATTTGAAGCAGATAAGTGTTTCTAAATGTATCTGGAGATTATTTGATTATGAATATTTGTCCTTGCATTTTGTTCTTGAAAGAAGTGCTCAATATGTTGAATGAATGCTAAAATATGAAATTGTTCATCTATTGAGACTGTATCCATACTGGTTGAATACCCATGGAGAACATGTATGGGATGCCTAGTTAATGGGACTTGTAACCCTATGTTTTTCCCAAGCCTTTGAATGGAAAGTTTACAGGATGAGTTAACTAACCTTGTTAATTGTCGAGCAGATCTAAGATCTCGAGGAAACCCTAACCGTTGGATTCAAGAGTCTGATGATCGTTGTATTTGTTGGAGAGCCTAGTGTTAAAATATTCAATGTGCTCGTTTTACCATAGACAATATCACTACTTTCACCCAACCATAGGAACGCAACCACCCTCGAACACCATAAAATTTTCTAGATAGAATGAATCTGGAAGTAGCACTAGAACCAACAAATAACAAAGAGAGCTCATCTTTATCCAAATATATCTCACCAAACAAAAAGTCCCAAAGTTACAGAACAAGAACAATACTCAGTTGTAACAGTTGCAATTGCAATTACCAAGAATACCACCAAGAAATATCACCAATAACACCACCAAGAGATACTATAGGATAGGGTGCACATCTTAGTCTAGATGGCACTAGATAGAGAGACCAAGAACCATCCCAGAAGATCCACCTTCCATCCTTACAGTTGCACCTCCAAACTTGTGCCAGACTTGACTAAGAGAGTGTGTGAACTATGTGTACAAATGAGCTAGATCATCTCTTATTTATATTGGTTCTTGTGACTTGTCTGGGATGACTTGTTCTTTTAGAATCTAATAATTTAATATTAATTCTTTCACTAAGCTGACTTGTCTTCTAGTGTTTCTACACATTTGTTTAGGGTTTCTCTTGCTTCCCGAATATTCTATTCTAGCCAAAGGTTACACATGGAGGTTAATACCTCCCGAAGCTACCATAATATCAATACTCCCTCCTAGCTAGGGAGGTATTAACAAGTAGCATCATCATAGCCACACAAGCTATCTCATGATCACGTAGATCAACTCATGAGCAACACCACCACTATCATTATCATCTGATAGCATAAACTACATCATTTCTCGAGGCCATACTCCATATGAGTAATTGAGCATGATGCTAAATAATTCAATCACTTAATAGAGTGATGCAAGGACCATTAATCTAATCCGAACATACGTCCTAGAAGAATGATTGTCCCAACAGATGTTGAATGTCCTCAATGGCTCCAAGAACTATCATCTTCACCGCATCATCTCTAAGTTGTATGATCATATCTAAGTTGTACTAGCATGATGTGGAGTACCATCTACATCATCTCTAATCCGTACTAGCATGGTGTCAATGCACCATCTCTAAGTTGTACTCACATTATGTAGATTGATGCCTCTGCATCATCTCACTATCCATCTAGCTAGAAATCACCTCCAACACTAGTGGTAGTCTCCATGAAAATAAGATAGTAGCATACAATTGCTACAATTCCATCCAATAGAACACAACTGTGTCTATCCATAGTAGTACACAACTATTGTCCAGTGGTACACAACCACTCCTAGTAGCACACAATTACTAACCGGTGACACACAATCACTACCAGTGGAGCACATCCACCATAGTAGCATACAACCACTATCCAGAGACATACAATATCCACGACAATCAAATCATATCATCTAATATAATCCTGCATCAACAATGTCATCGACTGCATCAACTCTAAGTCGTACTAGCATGATGTGAATGCATCATATATAAGTTGTAATGGAATGATATGGAGTATCATCTACATCATCTCTATGTCGTACTAGCATGACATATCTAGCATGATGCCAATGCATCATACCTAAGTTGTATGCCATATCTAAGTTGTACTCGCATGATGTAGATTAGTGCCTCACTGTGTCATCTCTAAGTTGTATGATCATCTCTAAGTTGTACTAGCATGACATATCTAGCATGATGCTAATGCATAATATCTAAGTTGTACTAGCATGGCATGAGCCATATGCATCTCCTCTAATTTGTATGGTCATCTATAAGTTGTATTAGCATGAACATATTTAGCATGATGTCAATACATCATATCTAAGTTGTATGTACATCTATAAGTTGTAATAGCATGGACATATCTAGCATGATGTGGCTCATTAGCATTTTATCTAAGTTGTACTAGCATCAACATAACTAGCATGATGTCAATACATCATATATAAGTTGTATGTCCACCTCTAAGTTGCACTAGAACGATGCACCTCAAGCCACTATATCATCCACAACTCCAACCATTTATATTATATCTAAGTGTACTAGAATGATCATAACTAGCATGATGTAAGCATCATCTCTAAGATGTATGACCATCTCTAAGTTGTACTAGCATGATATAGATATGTAGCTCATTGACAGTCTATGATGCCGCATATAAACACTCCCTCCCAAGTGAGGAAGTCATCTTCTCCCTTTCAACCAAGGGAGAAATATCCACAAGTCCCAGCTTGTCCCTTAAGTATGCAAACTTTATTTTGGATAGAGGTTTCATCAAAATATCAATTGTCTTCTCATAAGTGGAGATATACTGGAGAATTTGTCATAGAGAAAGTAGTACTTGATATCAATGTGATTTGACCTGTCATGGAACGCTGGGTTCTCTGAGATCTCCACACAACTTTTATTATCACAATATATCAGAGTCGAATCCAACACTAGATAAAATAGTCCAAAAAAAAGTTTACGTAGCCATACTACTTCAGTACAAGCATCACAAGCTACAATATACTCTGCTTCTGCAGTGCTGAGTGCACCAAACTTTTGTTCCTTGCTAGCCCATGATATCATAGCAGATCCTAAACTAAAACATACACCATAATTACTCTTTATGTCATCTACACTCCCTTCCCAATCTAAATCAGTAAATCCATGCAATTATACATCACTGTTTGAGGCATATCTCAAACCATAGTTTAGCGTTCCACAAAGATATCTCAAAAATATGTTTTTCAACTATCCAATGCTCATGTCTAGGTTCCACCTGGAATTGGCTCAACGTGTTCATAGCAAAGAAAATGTCTGGCCAAGTATTCACCAAATAAATAAATGAGCCAATCAACTGCCAGTACAGGGACGAGTCTACTAGATCAGAATCAGAGTCTCTCAACTTCCTCAAATCTGTAACCATGGGAGTTGCCATGGATTTGCAATCCATCATCCCAAACTTCTGAAGAATCTTTACAACATACTTATGTTTCCATATGAATATTTCACCATGATTCTGTTATACTTCTAGTCCCAAATAATAATGCATGAGACCAAGATCCTTCATATCGAATTTAGAGGTTAACTCCCTCTTACACTGAATAATGAGAGGCTCTGCACCAAGCTCTTAGAGCTTTATTGAGTCCATACAAGGTCTTCTTCAGTCTGCATACATGGGTTTCTCTAGGGTGTACATAAAAACCATGAGGTTTCTCTATGTATACTTCTTCCTCAATTACTCCATTGAGAAAAGTGGTCTTTACATCCATCTGATGTAAACTCCAACCCATGGATGTTGCAAGAGATATGATGGCTCACGTAGAGGTATATATGGAAAAAACGTCTCAACATATTATTCTCCCTCCTGCTAGAAGAACCCTCTAGCTGTGAATCTCACCTTGTATTTATCGATACTCCCATCTATTGCATGCTTTATCTTCTGAACCCATTTTGAAGTTACTACCGACTTTCCTTTAGGTCTAGGCACAATTTCTCATACATCATTTTTCATGTTGGATTTATATTCTTCCATCATAGCTTCTTTCCATCCTTTCTTGCTTCTTCAAGGTTGAAAGGTTTTGCATTGAGATGTAGTTTCTTCCTTGGGACTTTCATGTTCTTCTTCATCGTTGGGATCCATGGAATCTTCTATAGATTTCCTGAAGCCAATAAAAAATCACATCTCTGCTGACTTCAACCTTCTGTTGACCTAGAACATAGATTATGTAATATTTTGATGACTCATTATATCCAACGAATATATCCTTTCCTAAAGGTTCTAGCTTCTTTATTTTTTCCTTGGGAACATGAATATAGACAGGACAACCAAAGATCCTTAAGTGTTCAACACTTGGATTATTTCTGAAGAAAGCTTCTTCTGAAGTCATGTTCTTCAATATATAATGAGGATTTCTATTTTGAACATATACAACTATCATAACTGCTTCTCCCCATAGAAAGATGGATAGATTATGGTCATTCATCATTACCTTGACAGATTCTTCAATGGATCAATTATTTCTTTCTGCTACACCATTCTGCTGAGGATTGTAGGGAGTAGTGAGCTCCCTCCTAATCCTGACCTCTCTGTAGAATGTCTTGAAATCATCTGAGGTGTACTGAATGGTGTCCAAAACTTCTTTTTCTTACCACGCTTCCTTTAGAATTAGTACTTGGTGAGATCACCTTCCTCGCCACTTGATGAAGTCATATGCTCCATGTTTGCAATTTTCACTCTGGCGACTTCTCGGTGACTTGCCCGGAACAAGAACAACAAGATAAAAAATATTTTCAATAACATTTTTATAAGAACATATCTATGGTAACAAGGATCATAGAATTACCAAGGTGACCTACCTGGGAACAAGAAATATCTCACAGAGGAGATGTTAGTTCATTTTGCAAACAAGTACAATAAGTAGTACTTATATGCAACCAAGTATACCTAACAGTAATAGAACCTTTCAAAGAATTTTGTCACAACTATAGTGTTTACTTATACTGTTGGCAACTATCAAACTTGATATGTGCAAATTGAAACTTAACAATTTGATCAATCAAACTTGGAACCTAGAGTCTCAACTGCTTGTTCCTCTAAATGTACTGAATCCAAGATCATTGCTCGGACAAGGTCTCTTGTACATTCCTTGCAAAATAAAGTCATGTTTTACTAGTTGATATAACATGAAAAGCATATACAAGTGCATACCTTTGAAATTTGCAGCATCATTCAACTTGTCTTATGATTTGAAACTAGACACAATCTTGTCAAGAAGAGGTTAGAAACTGAATCAAAAGGTTCAATGATTAGAACAAGCTAGAAAATTTGAAATTTCAACTTTGACTACAAAAATCAATTTCGACCAAAAGTCAACCTTTGACTTTGAATTTGACCAATCAACTTTTGAATTCGACTTTGACTAGTCAAACTTTGAATTTGACCCAAAAACTCAAACTTGACATTTTTTTGGCTGAGGACACTAAAGGGCGCGCTAGGCTAGGGCGCACTAGAATATCCAAAAATTAGGTCCAACGCTTCACTTAAGGTTCCCAAAGAGTTGGATTAGGGTTTGTTGTAGTTGCATAATCAGAAACCCTATATGCATTTGCAACTGGTGCCACAACAATCTTAACAAAGAACTGCCACGCTACCTTCCAATGGTTAGATTGTTCTGAAGGTGGTCTAGGCCCATAACCTATTAAAATATTCGATGTGCTCATTTTACCATAGACAATATCATTATTGTCGCCCAACCATAGGCACACAACCACCCCCAAGCACCATAAAATTTTCTAGATAGAATGATTATAGAAGCAACACTAGAACGAACATATAACCAAGAGAGCTCATCTTTTTCCAAATATAGTCCACCAAACAGAAATTCCTAAATCCACAAAACACAAACAATACTCAGTTGCAACAGGTGCAGTTGTAGTCGTTAAGAACAATACAGCCTGAGTGGGCCTAATGGTTAAGAACATGTGTTTCCTCTTAAGAGGTCACAGGTTCAAATCCAGAGGGGGGTAGGGTATGTATACCTTCGTAGACTTTACCAGACAAATCGTTGGGCAGAGGGGGGTCCCTTGTCCCACAAACAAGGGGGTCTCATACACCAATTTGGTGTGCTGGCTTGGCTGTGACCTTAAAAATAGATTATTATTATTATAGTTGTAGCAGTTGCAGTTGCAGTTGCACTTACCAAGAATACCACCAAGAATATCACCAAGAACACCACCAAGAGATACTAGAGGATAGGGTGCGCATCTTAGTCTAGATGGCGCTAGAGAGAGAGAGAGATCAAGAACCATCCCAGAAGATCCACCTTTCATCCTTGCAACTGCACCTCCAAACTTGCACCAGACTTGATTGAGAGAGTGTGTGAAGTGTGTGTACAAATGAGATAGATCATCTCTTATTTATAGTGGTTCTTGTCACTTGTCTAGGCCAACTTGTCCTTTTAGAATCTGATACTTTAATATTAATTCTTTTATTGAGTCGACTTGTCTTATAGGGTTTCTACACATTTGCTTAAGGTTTCTCTTACTTCCAGAATATACTATTCTATCCAAAGGTTACACATGGAGGTTAATACCTCCCGCAACTACCATAATATCAACACCTGGTTCAGAAGGAACTGTTTGGGAAAAACCATATGGCCATGGGAGGTGGTGTTTCCAATAGCAAGAGATTGAGTGAATGTGGGTCGTTGATCTGCCACATAGTCAATTCGAAAAGGTCTGAGTCGTAGATATTTCTATGGACTCCACTTGTTAATTGGCCAAGGTTGGATGAGTCATTAACCATCAGACGGGTTAGAGAATACTGAGTGAACTTGGATTGTTGATCATCTTGAATCTCCTCTGTTAGATCAATGTGATCACGAGAGATCCATTTAAATTACCTTTCCAATTGGTGAACCAATGGAGATCCTGTCCATTGGATGAGATCCACCATAGTCATTGGATCGGTCAGGGGTGAGACATTTAGAAGGAAAGTGTTGGGGTTGCATGATCTACATCCTGAACGAGAAGAGTCCAACCAGTCGTCAGTTTTTGATTAAATTGCACCCGAGTAAACCAAAATTTTTGATCTTAGCGAGTTTAGTCTCTGGTCGCACAAATGTTTTCCGTCAAGGGATTTCCCTAGATTGCATTTCAGATCATGTTGTGTCTGTAGGGATTTGGAGGGCCACTGATATCAATCAACAATTCGGTTTTTTGGTTGTAAGGATAACCATTGGACGACATTGGATGAGAGGTTTCCATCCTTGGGGTTAATATTTGAGAAAAGAGTCACTTAGGGAAGAAAAAATTGACATCCCACTAGCCTAGGTGTGTTTAGGAGGTTGAGTGTGTTATAGAGTGGTATCAGAGCAGAGTTCAAACTCTAGGCCTAAATTGAGCCAACCAGGATACATGTATTTCTTAATATCACATGTGATAGAAATTTATTTCATTCCCATCGAATAATTTAAATATGATAATGTGTGCTAACAACAATTTCTGAACAAGATTGGCAGTAAGAATAGAGTCCTGGTTTGGGACTATTAAGGTAGGATGAAGCCTTAGTGAGGCGAAGAGTCCTTTTTATACATAATATTAAATGATGATTTGTTAACAGTGGCTTATTGTTTCAACATGTAGGAGATACTGAGAATAAAAAGAAAACAAAAGTGAATGGTGCAGATTAGCATGGAAGAGACCTCACATTTTCGAGATGGGGAATATGATGGAAAGAGGGATAGAGTAACCCCTCCAAACTTGGTAGAAATAATGAGTCTAAAAACATACAATGAAAGGCTCATGAAAGCTCAAGCCTAGTAGGAAGAATTAAACGTAGTACTACTGCAGAGTCTGTCTGAGATCCAAAAGAACTTGCAACAAGGTCTAACTACCAATAATGCAAAATGAAAACAATCTAAGAAACTGTAGAGCCCGTCTAATATTCAGAAGCATGGTCCAACTCACAATAATGTGGGGATGAGTTCCTCTGTGAAAATGCACATAAATTCCAAGAAAGACAGAGTTAGTGGAGACTCTTCCATAGAGTCATCTAGTTGAAAGACCACTACATAAGGGTTGTCTAACAATGACACTGGGTCAAGTGTCCCTAAGAAGAAGAAGAAGAATAAGAGAAACTCTTAGAGTTATTTAACAGAGGAATTCAATAAGGCAAAGTCGGCTACCTTTGATGGGGAAATCAAGAAAGTAGAGGAGGTTGAGGCTTGGTTTTTAGGACTAAGGAAGTGTTTTCGAGTACATAATTACTTAGAAAATTCAAAGGAAAAGACAAATATTTTTAATATGAGTGGAGGAGCTTCCATATGCCGAGAATACCTCAAGGATGTTAAAGGATTAAATGAAAGTAAGATAACTTGGAAACAATTCGAGAAATATTTTAGGAAGGCATATTTATCGGAGAAGTACTACGATGGAAATATTAAAGAGTTCCATGAACACATATTAGGGAAACTTACCATGGATGCTTATGAAAAAAGGTTCTTGGAGTTGTTAAGGTATGTCCCTTATCTCAAGGATGAGAAAGCGATGATACAATGCTTCCTCAATGGATTATCACAATCCTATCAGGATAGGATAAGATTACCACTGTCTTATACTAGAGGACACCATTAGAAAGGCCAAATGTTGTTATGATCAATCCAAGCATAGGCATGAGCCTCTTAAGGATTGGAGAAGGAAGGATAAACTTAGATTTAAGAGGAAGGTATTTAAAGCACGCTAATATAAAAATCGAAAAAGAGGTGCTCAACCCAGTCATTTGAATAGAAGTATGCACCAACAAAATTTTCCATCTCAAAGTGGGAATGAGCCAACACAACAAGTAAGGGAGAAATTAGAGGAATAAAAGAAAGGACCTCTATAATTTTGGGGTTGTGGAGAATCACATATGTTGAGGGATTTCCACCATAGGCGACATGATAACAATAAAGTTTACAATGTTCAAGAGGCTACTAATGTCAGGGATGTAACCATAAATGCGCCATGAATTTATGTAGCTGTTGAGAATCGCCAAACAAACCACCAAGCTTCAGTGGTGGAGTTGGAAGGTAAAATTGCCAAACAACCCATTTAAATTTTTATTAAACCTGGTTCGAACCTTAGCTATGTTTCATCCCAATTTGTTGAAGCATGTTCCTTACAAATAAAGAAGAATGCAAAATCATGGTTAGTTTATCTAGCCATAGGAACCAAGTGAAAGGTGACAAAATGATTGAAGCATGCCCATTTGAAATGAATGGACTGCATGCACAAGCAACCTTAAATATTGTACCTTTGGGGTCATATGACATGATAATATGCATGGATTGGTTGGCTACCAACAAGGAAAAACTGGATTTCTATGACAAAACACTAGAATGTGAAGATAGTGAAGGAAACTTGAGGGTGTTGTGGGGCATCCAAAAGCTTGTATCGGTGAGACAAATATCAACACTGCAACTCAAGGGATTTAGCCAAAAAGGGTTTCCCTTGTATGCAATACAAGTGCTAAATGTAGTAGAGAACAATAAGTTGAAGATTGAAATCACCCAATGTTGTACGAGTTCAAATATGTATTTACATAGGAAGTACCCAGACTTCCTCCTAAACAAGATGTCAATTTTTCCATAGACCTTGTACCGAGAGAAATACTGACATTTAAAGTACCCTATAGGATGAATATGCCAGAGTTGTTGGAGTTAAAAGTGAAATTAAAAGAGATTATGGATAAAGGGTATATCAGTCCGAGTGTGTCCGCATGAGGAGCACCATAATTGTTTGTAAAGAATAAAGATGATACCTCTCATGTGTGTATCTACTATCGACAATTAAACAAGATGATCATCAAGAAAACATACCCACTACCTAGGATTGATGATCTTTTCAATCAACTCAGAAGAGCTACATTATTTTCTAAAATAGACCTCATATATGGATATCACCAACTCAGAATTAAGGATGAAGACATCCACAAGACAAATTTTAGAACGAGGTATGGATACTCTGAATTTGTGGTGGTGCCTTTTGGGATTACTAATGCACCAATCACCTTTATGTGTTTAATGAACAATATCCTCAACAAGTATTTGGACAAGTTTGTCCTTGTGTTCGTCGATGATATCTTGGTATATTCCAAGACCAAGTAAGAGCATGAAGAGCATCTTATGTCGGTGTTATAGGTGACAAGAGATCAATATGCTAAATATAGCAAGTGTGACTTCTTTTAGAGAGAGATCCAATATTTGGGTCACATAATTTTAAATAATGGAGTGTTTGTTGACCCAGAAAATATGAAGGAAATCATGGACTGGCTAGCCCCTAAGAATGTATCTAAGGTAAGATCATTTATGGGATTATCTAGATATTACAAAAGGTTTATTAATGGATTTTCCAATATCGTTCATGGTCGGTAGAGTGCGAGACCGTTTTTCAGCAACTAAAATACCTTTTAACTAATGCCCCTTTCTTAAAGATTGCAGACCCTGAAAAATATTTCCTAGTATGCATTGATGCTTGAAAGGAAGGAAAATGTGATTTTCTATGAATCAAGGAAATTAAATGAGCATGAGAAACATTATGTTACTCATGACATGGAGCTTGCAACCATTGTGCACACTTTAAAAATGTGGAGGCATTACTTGTTTGGAAGGAGATTTGTCTTGATGACATATCATGTGGATTGAAATACGTTTTTGACCAGCGATGACTAAATTCTAGACAAGCCAGGTGGATGGCACTAATCAATGAGTTCAATTTGGAAATTAAACATATAAAAGGGAAGGAAAATTGAGTGGCAAATGCACTCAGCCGAAGTGTGCAAAAAATACACTTAGCAATAGCGAGCATGTGTGAATTTGATATCAAATAGAGAATCAAATTTATTTTACAAAGTGATGAACACTTTAACCTAGAGGAAGAAATCTTGCAAAAAGAACCCCAAAGGAAAAATTACAAGGGATACCATCTCACAATAAATGAGTTGTTGATGTACAACATTATGATGTACGTACTTGATTCAATAGAGTTGAAAAACCTCATAATGGATGAATTTCATAGGAGACCATATGTGGGTGTAATGTCCATGATCCAGACCCTTTGTAATTGTACATATAGGCTAGTGAACCATTGGTACTAATTGTTAATGTAATGTACATATAGGTTGGTGACCCATTGGCACTAAGTTTTGGTGTTGCTCGCATCTGAGTAAGTGCATAGAGAATTGTGATCAAAGACAAGGTGCACACATTTCATAGTGTTGCACACGCCTGGGTATGTGCGCACATTGCACAATGTTGTGCACACTTGGGTAAGTGCACGAGAATGACTTGGAAGTGTTGGATTACTAAGAGGGGGGTTGAATAATTAATAGTGTAATTATAATCCTTTTTCTCCAAATAATCCAAGTGTTATATCAATGTAGAATTATTATCCAATAATGAGAAATAAGAAATGAACAATCACACACATACACAGTACATCAGTGTTTTACGTGGAAACCCAAATCGGGAGAAAACCACATAATGCTTTTTCTTATATGTCTTGAAGAATTACATTAATTGGAAGCACCAACTTCCTTTGTTTTCCAGCTGCAACTGGAAGGAGGCTACAACCTGAGGGAATCTCCAACTCCCCAATTCTCTGGCTACAACCAGAAGGAGGCTACAACTAGAAGGAGGCTACAACCCCCTATGTTCTCCGGCTACAACCACCTGTCCTTGCCCCGTCCAACCGCCCTAACGTATAAGTAGAATGATGGAACCACTTTCAACCTATCACTGTGAGATATACAGTTGTACACCTATATCAACCTGTACCACTGACCTGTATCCAATCTATACAACTGCCGTGTAATAAATATGTACTTGAACTGAACAGGTATCTACAAAAATACAACAGGTATGTGACTTGTAGTGTTGTAGCTCGTGTATGTACACACCCTATCTGTTATGAAGCTCGTGTATGTACGCACCCTAACTGTTATGCAGTCTGCGTATGCCTTCTATAAATAGGGTTTCCTTTTACTTGAAAACTTCTGACCCTCTGTAACTTCTTTCACATAGATCTGTAACCTGTCACTGTATCCAAACTGTAACTTTACCCTGTGCATGCATTCTCATACATAACATTCACTCAAGACAAATATGTCTCTCTCTAGTCATGTGCCATATAGGTGTGTGAAATCACGAACAAGTATACTTTCCTTCACATGATCTTAGTCATCAAACCCTTTCTGATATTCAACCTCTCAAAACATCAACAAATACAAGATCTCAACCATGTATCATAAAAACCCTTAGCCATATGCCAAGAAATACAAGATGTGCCTCAACAAGAAGTATCAATGATAAATATACCAACACTGTATTTATGTAGATCTGACTTATGCAGAAGATTCCATGTAGCCACTAGTCTCTCTAGGGAGAATCATCAAATCTTCATTGTCATTCCTCATGCATACATATAAATCCAACTATTATAGAAGTAATACATACCTTTTGAACCAATGGATGGATCTAATGTATCTGAGCACTTTAGACCTTCCTGGAAGCTTGATCTTAGAATCTATAACCTCTACATCTTCATCTTCTCAAGTTTCCATGGCTTCACTAACATGTACTCACCATGTACACAACCAACCTGCGTACGTACTCACCCTATACAAAAACAACCTGTGTACATGTACGCACCCTATACATAGCCATCCCGCGTATGTACACACCCTATTCACAGACAACCCGCGTACATGTACTCACCCTATACACAGACAGCCCGCGTACGCCTCAGAAACTAGGGTTTTTTGTATTCACTATAATTCCTCTGCATCTGATAAATATTCTCCCCCTGGAACCATGCCTTTGTCCTTTGCATATGATAAATCTATTCCCCTTGGAACCATGCCTCTGTCCTCTACATTTGATAAATATCTCCCCCTTTGTCATCAATGGCAAAGGTACCTTTCCATCCGAGGTTTCTCCCCTTGATTGAACTATTCTCTTATGGTGCTTCTTCGTGTACATATAATACATATAGATAAGCATTCAAAAAACATTCATTTTGGAGTAGAAATAACTCCAATTCTCTGGTGAAGATATTCAAAGGCTTCCCATGGAAGTGGTTTTGTAAAGATGTCTTCCACTTGTTCTTTTGTGCCCACATACTCAACTCTGATGTTCTTTTCTGCAACCTGCTCCCGTAGAAAGTCATACTTGATTGGAATGTGATTCGTCTTGGAGTGCATCACTGGGTTCTTCGAGATACTGATGGCACTTGTATTATTACAATAGATTGGAATGGGCTCATCATACTCAACCTGTATATCTGTCAGAGTTTGTTTCATCCAAATAACCTATGTACAACATGATGTTGTTGCAATATACTCTACCTCGAATGTAGATAAAGATACTAATGATTGTTTCTTTCTTAGCCACGATACTAAACACTCACCTAAGTAGAACGTTGTTCCACTGGTGCTTCGTCGGTCATCAATACAACTTGCCCAATCTACATCTATGTAGGAAATAAGTGATAGATCCTTTCCTTTTGGATACCATAATCCAAACTCTTCTTTTCCTTTGAGATATCTGAAAATCCTCTTCACTGCTAATACATGTGATTCCTTTGGTGCTGCCTGAAATTGTGCCACCTTTCCAACTGCTTGCATTACATTTGGTGTGGATGTTGTCACATATAGTAGGCTTCCAATCATTGACCTGTATTTCCTTTGATCTGTAGACTTTGAATCATTATATTTTCTCAACTTGCAACTGGTTTGCATGGGAGTTATAATTGGTTTGCAATATTCCATTCCGAACCTCTTTATAATTTCTCTGATGTACTTGGTTTGAAAAATAAAAATTTCTTGGTTGCTTTGACGTATCTAATGTCCTAGAAAGAAGGATAGTTCTCTAAGTAATGACATTTCAAATTCATTCTGCTTATCTTTTGCAAATTTATGGCTTAACCTGTCATCATCACTACCAAAAATAATATCATCAACATAAAATTCTACTAATAAAATATTACCTTGACTTACCTTGATGTAGAGGTTGTTGTCTGCACTTCCTTTTCTGAACCCTGCCTGCTAGAGATACTTATCCAATCTAGAGTACTGTGCTCTAGAAGCTTGTTTTAGACCATACAAGGCCTTCTTTAATTTACACACATAATCTGTGTTCTCTGACAACTGAAATCCTTCTGGTTGTTCAATGTAGACTTCTTCTTCAAGTTCCCCATTCAGAAAATATGATTTTAAGTCCATCTGATATACTTTAACATTTTTGGAGTATGCATAAGCTAAAAGAAAATGGATTGCTTCCATTCTGGCAACTGGGGAAAATGTCTCTTCAAATTCGATTCCTTCAATCTGTGCATATCCTTTACATACAAATCTATCTTTGTTCCTTATAACTTGTCCATATTCATTTAATTTATTCCTAAAAACCCATTTTGTGCCGATCACATTCTTATTCTTTGGTCTTGGAACCAATTCCCAAGTGTCATTTTTCTCTATTTGATTCAATTCTTCATCCATGGCCTTATTCCAAAATTCAGCCTTGCTGGCTTATTCAAAATAGTTTGGTTCAATTGTAGATAAGAGTGTTAGGTGTGTTTGTTATGGTGAACAAATTCTTCTTCTAGTCTCAACTCCTGCATCTTTGTTTCCGATAATTTGATATGAAGGATGATTCTTCTATACTTGTTTACTGGGTGTCTTTGGAGACACTTGCTGAACTTTCTCTTCTACTTCTGTTGAATTCTCTTCATCTTCCTCTTCTACTTATTTTTCATCTTCTGCTTCTTCTTCTAAGGGTTGTTTCATTGATTCATTTTCTTCCTTTGATTCTGGTCTGCCCGTTTCATCAATTGTTGCGTTGATGCTTTCCACAACTTTGTTCAATCTTAGATTGTAACACTTGTATTATTTCCTTGTACTTGAGTAACCAACAAGTACTCATTTGTCCACACAAGAGTCAAACTTTCCCATTCCTCCATATTCTCTTTTGATATAGCATTTGCTTCCAAAAAATCTGAAGTGATTTACATTTGTTGGTCTTCCTTTCCATAGTTCGTAAGGAGTTTTGTCAGTGTTGTTTATGAGCATTGCTTAGTTTTGAACGTGAATTGTTGTATGCACTGCCTGTGTCCAAAAAATATCTGTCAATTTTGAATCCATTAACATTGTTCGAGCCATTTCCTGTACTGTAATGTTCTTTCTTTCAACAACTCCATTTTGTTGAGGTATCCTAGCAACAAAGAATTGCCTTTTTATTCCATGATTGTTGCAGTAGTCCATAAATTCCTTTGAGGTGAACTCTCCTCCAAGATCTCAAGCATTTTATTTTTGAATCCATTTCATTTTCAACCATTTCCTTGTATATATTGACGTTTTCAAAATCTTTTGACTTATTCTTGAGAAAGCAAACTATAGTCATTCTTGTATAATCATCAACTAATAACATGATGTATTTCTCACCTTTTAAGCCCTTTGTTTTAGTTGGTCCAATTAGATCAGTATACACAATTTCCAACGGTCTTGTCATTGAATATTCATTTGATTTAAACCTGGTCTTTGTTTGCTTTCCTTGTTGACAATGCTTGCATAAAGTGTTGGTTGCTTTCATGATCTGGGACATTTCTCTGATTGCTTCTCTTTTGTTGACTTTGAAAAGGTTATCAAAATGTATGTGACCCATTATTCTATGCCATAGCCAACTTTCATCTTCCTTTCCTAGACAACACTTTTCATTTCCAATTTCACTTAACACATATATGTTGCTTGAATTTCTTGCAGCTGTAGCGACAAATTCCCCTGAACCTTATTTTCTTATCTCGGACTTTTGTGAATCGAAAGTAACTTTATGACCTTGGTCACACATTTGAGTCACACTTAGAAGATTATGTTTCATATCTTCTACTAGTAGAACATTTTCTACCTTTTCATTCTTGTTCCCAATTCAGACTGTGCCTTTTCCAATGATTTTTGCTGAATCATCATTTCCGAAGGAGACTGATCCATCTCTTTCCTTTAGTAATGTAATAAAATTGTCTCTATCACCTGTTATGTGTTTTGAACATCCATTGTCAACATACCAACCATGTTTCTTCTGCTTAGTTGTTAGAGCAATTGTGCATTCTTCATTGATATACTGATCTTGCTTTCTTATCCCTGTCATTTTATGAGGTTCCTGTATGAATTTGTTGTTATTCTGTTGAGGTTCTTTAGGAAGGACTGTCATTCTGCAATCTTTGACCACGTGTCCAAAATTTTTACATTTGTAACATTCCACTTCAATGCTCAAAGATTCAAACCTGTTGTAACTTTTTCTTTGTGTTTCACTAGGTCTTCTTGAATAACACCTTTGTGTATGACTCTCAAAGTTGTTATTGTTCCTGTTGTTAGCTCTGCAATTCACAACTTTATGTCCAAAATTATTACATGCATAACATAAACCAAAAAATATAGCTTGATACCTGGGAGTTGAAGATCTTCTGAAAGGAGGTGCTCTTATGAATCCTTCTTCTTCTTGAGGCCTATCTGTTTGTTGTTGATTCTGAAATATAAATCTTCTTGGTGGAGGAGTGTCCTTGAAATCTTCCTTGTATGTCTTCCTATCCCCTTTGATTGTTTCTGCATAAATTTTTGGATATGTTTCTTTCTCTGTTGTTTTGGAGCTTGATCCCTTTTCTGTTTGATTGTATCCAAGTCCAGACTTGTCAAGATGAGATTTTTACTGCTGATAATGTCATCCAAAAATTTTGAGCTATTCTGCATATTTTTATTTTGAATATCCTTTCTTAGTGTGACAATATTTGCTTCCAAGTTTCCAATGATCATGTCCTTTTCTTCTAGCTTTTATTTGAGTGCTTCATCAATTCTTTTATCTTCTTCTATTTGAACCTTCAATTTTGTGATCATTTGTTCTAGTTCTCGATTGTCTTTCTTCTTGTCTAGTTATGCTTGTAATTTCTTGTTTTTCTTCTTTTCTCTTCTGATAACTTCTATGGGACACATTAATTCTTCTCGATAGTCAACTTCTTCATATTCTTCTTCAGATTCTTCATATTCTTCTTTGGAGTCTCAGAGTCTTTTACTACCATGAATAGAACTCTTCCTGTCTCACTGTCACTCACTTCATCTTCATCTGATGATGACATGTCTTCTTTGGTGCATAAGATTTTCTTGAAAATTTTCTTTGTAGTTCTTTTTCTTTTATATGTGTGTTTGCCTTTTGAGCAACCATCATCATTTGTCTTTTTCTTATGAGGACATTTGTTAGCAAACTGACCAATACCATCACAATTAAAACAAATTAAATGAATCTTACATCTATACCTACCGTCAGTTCCCTTGTTCAATCTTTTAATGAAGTTGGCCACTTCTTCATCATCTTCTAAGACATCACCGTTGCTGCTATATTCTTCTTGTTCCTTTTTCTTTTGATTTGATCTTTTGGATGTTTTGAAGGCTGCTTCTTTTACATCTAGATTTTCATGTTCAGTTCTCATTTCATATGCTGTGAAGATTCCATGCAATTCATCCATGCTTATTGAGTTCAGATCCGATCTTTCTTCTAGTGCTGATATCTTAGGGTTAAATCTCATAGGAAGAGATCTTAGTACTTGTTGAACAATTACAGATTCTTCGATTTCTTCTCCCAATCCTATGATTGCATTCACTGTTTCATTGAATCATAAGAAGTAGGCTGCAATATTCTCATCTTCCTTCATTTTTAGTTGTTTGAATTGACCTCTCTAAGTTTGAAGCTTTGTTGCTTTCACTTTTGTATCTCCTTCATAAATATTTTGAAGCTTGTACCAAATCTCTTTAGCGGATTTACAATGTGCAACTTTGGTGAATACCGTATCACTGAGACCATTCAAAAGTGCATTTTTGGCTTTGGAATTATTCTCACTGAGTTTCATTGCTTTGTCATTTTTTGGTGGAACTATCGGTGTTGTGTATCCATCTACAATTGATTTTCAAACTTGAAATCTCTGTGCCTGTATATATGTCTTCATCCTTATGCTCCAAAAAGCATACTTCTGTCCATCAAATTGTGGTATTCCATTTTTATACAAGTTGGTACTCTCCATGATCTAACTTTCAGTGGTTAAATTGATTTCTGAAGGAACCTGCTCTGATACCAATTGTTGGATTACTGAGAGGGGGGGTGAATCAGTAATAGCGTAATTATAATCCTTTTTCTCCAAATAATCCAAGTGTTATATCAATGTATAATTATTATCCAATAATGAGCAATAAGAAATGAACAATCACACACATACACAGTACATTCATGTTTTACGTGGAAACGCAAATTGGGAGAAAACCATAGAATGATTTTTCTTATATGTCTTGAAGAATTACATTTATTGGAAGCACCAGCTTCCTTTGGTTTCCAGCTGCAACTGGAAGGAGGCTCCAAACCCCTATTTTCTCAGGCTACAACCTGAGGGAAGCTCCAACTCCTTAATTATCTAGCTACAACCAGAAGGAGCCTACAACCCCCTATGTTCTCCGACTACAACCAGAAGGTGGCTACAACCACCTGTCCTTGCCCCGTCCAACTGCCCTGACGTATAAGTAGAATGATGGAACCATTGTCAACCTGTCACTGTGAGATATATTGTTGTACAACTATATCAACATGTACCATTGACCTGTATCCAATCTGTACAAGTGCCCTGTAATCAATCTGTACTTGAACTGAATATGTATCTACAAAAATACAACAGGTACACGACTTGTAGTGCTGCAACTCACATATGTACACGACCTATTTGTTATGAAGCCCACGTATGTACACACCCTAACTGTTATGAAGCCTGTGTATGCCTTCTAGAACTAGGGTTTCCTTTTACTTGAAAACTTATGACCCTCTGTAACTTCTTTCACATAGATCTGTAACCTGTCACTGTATCCAAACTACAACTTTACCCTATGCATGCATTCTCATACATAACATTCACTCAAGACAAATATGTATCTCTCTAGTCATGTGCCATATAGGTGTGTGAAATCATGAACAAGTATACTTTCCTTCACATGATCTTAGTCATCAAACCCTTTCTGATATCCAGCCTCTCAAAACATCAACAAATACAAGATCTCAACCATGTATCATAAAAACCCTTAGCCATATGCCAAGAAATGCAAGATGTGCCTCAACAAGAAGTATCACTGATAAATATACCTGCACTGTATTTCTGTAGATCTGACTTATGCAGAAGATTCCATGTAGCCACTAGTCTCTCTAGGGAGAATCCTTAAATCTCCATTGCCATTCCTCATGCATACATCAAAATCCAACTATTATAGAAGTAAGACATACATTTTGAACCATTGGATGGATTTGATGTATCTGAGCACTTTAGACCTTCCTGAAAGCTTGATCTCAGAATCTAGAACCTCTGCATCTTCATCTTCTCAAGTTTCCATGGCTTCACCAACATGTACTCACCTTGTACACAACCAGCCTGCGTACGTACTCACCCTATACACAAACAACCCGCATACATGTATGCACCCTATACACAGCCAACCTACTTATGTATGCACCCTATTCACAAACATCCCGCTTACATGTACTCACCCTATACACAAACAACCCGCGTACACCTCAAAAAATAGGGTTTTTTTTATTCGTTGTAATTCCAAGAATTTCGCTGTCAACCCTTCATGCTACCTCAAATGTTCACCACTTCAGATGTATCCACAAGTATTTACAATAGGATTTACACAAGAAAATAGATATACAATATGTACAAGTGTGTCCTTAATGAGTGAGATTTGCCTCTTATTTATATCTTCATGTAGCCTTACACTTTCCTTATTTTAGGGCTTCTCCATTTAAAATAATTTCTTTTGCAAGACACTTTGACTCTTGGGGGCTTCTATAAGACTCATGAGGGTTCTCCAACTTCATATGGTCATAAATCTCTAACCGTGAGGAGTTATATGGCGTTCCACATACCACCATAAATGGCATGACAAGCACTATGCATCTATGATAGTTTCACTAACAAATTCATTGTCCTTCATCTCATTATTCCACAATCAAGAATGGGTTGTCTCACTCTTCAAAGCATCTTCCCATGAGGGATTTCACCATAAGGGGACCACTTTGGAGTTCATCCATATTTACTTCTTATCAACCATGATAAGAAAATAATGAGTCATATTTACATCAAAAAATCTTGGGTCCATTACCCAAAACTTTGTGCTATGGGGCTTTCTTCAAGGGTTGACATCAATGACAACCAACCTTAATCAACAGGAAGTGCACAGAGATGATATATATATATATAT
>JASDQU010100922.1:131216-148168 GCA_032191745.1 Picea mariana | reverse complement strand
TGTACAAGTGTGTCCTTAATGAGTGAGATTTGCCTCTTATTTATATCTTCATGTAGCCTTACACTTTCCTTATTTTAGGGCTTCTCCATTTAAAATAATTTCTTTTGCAAGACACTTTGACTCTTGGGGGCTTCTATAAGACTCATGAGGGTTCTCCAACTTCATATGGTCATAAATCTCTAACCGTGAGGAGTTATATGGCGTTCCACATACCACCATAAATGGCATGACAAGCACTATGCATCTATGATAGTTTCACTAACAAATTCATTGTCCTTCATCTCATTATTCCACAATCAAGAATGGGTTGTCTCACTCTTCAAAGCATCTTCCCATGAGGGATTTCACCATAAGGGGACCACTTTGGAGTTCATCCATATTTACTTCTTATCAACCATGATAAGAAAATAATGAGTCATATTTACATCAAAAAATCTTGGGTCCATTACCCAAAACTTTGTGCTATGGGGCTTTCTTCAAGGGTTGACATCAATGACAACCAACCTTAATCAACAGGAAGTGCACAGAGATGATATATATATATATATATATCTTGTGTGAGTATGATGCTGATGAGCCGAGACGTAGATAGGCCAATGCGCCTATCCATGTAATTAAACTCATTTATTAATATAATTTTACAACGTTGTGCSCATACAGACTCAGACGAAAAGAGATGGGGGGCCAACTCCACTGGAAAAGGGAAAAAAGGGGTTGTGACTTATGTCTTGAGGAATATTTTATAATATTTATGGAATRGTGTAATGTTGGATATTATTTTATCTTAAGTTCCCGAGGGAAGGAAACGAGTCACCAAGTGGCTTAAGCTACTTCTGATGGTGACAAGTGTCCAGTTTAAGGCATGCAATATATATTTTCGACCTTAGTGTATTTTGAGTCATTATGGAGAATTATGCATTATTCAAAGAATTATGGATTGTTTCAGGCTCTCGTGAGGAGAGGGGGGTCAAATTGTATGGAAAAATATGATTATTACCTTATCTACACAAATAAGCTTGTAAGGAGTTGTGAGGATGTAACCAATATTTTGGTTGTTGGTCCTGTGAGCAATCTCTCTGGGTGAGATATTGACTGTTAAGGAAACAGGGTGTCAGGCCATGAGCATACTCTCTAGGTGAAAGTTTTTCTAAGAATTGTTCCCTGATGCATTGGGAATTAGATGCAGGGCTCAAAGACTTCATGTTCGATCTGTTGCTAGTAAAACTGAGAGGGAAGTGGGGTAGCCAAAGGAATGTTGAGTAGATAAAGGGAACACTTCCTTGGGTGTGACAAGTGTGTGGGGAATGAGGGACTATAGGCTAGATGCAACAACGAGCACCTAGGATTGAGTAGTTCTGTTGAGAATCAGACTTTAGCTTGTCTCTAGGAGCCCTTTTTACTTGGTGGAGTTAAGCCTCAGCTTGGGGGTGACCTGTTGGTGAAATCTTATGAGAAACAAATTCTATGGTTGGGAGGAACATCTGAGTTATGCGCGCAGTTGGTGATTTTCTTAAAAGATAAGTTTTCTTATGTGTTTGTCTTGTTTACTATTAGCTTATTTATCTATGTTTGACATGGGTTAATTCTTGTATGTCATTGCATATAAGTAATTGTTTTTATTGTTTAATAATGCTTGCACATGTAAGATAGTGTTTCCATTCAATATTGTAGTCATGCATACGTATGACAATTGTTGTTAGTTTTGCATGTTAAATTATATTTTGACATTGATCACGAGTCTCTGAGGAAAGAATCGAATGGATGGGTGCACAAGAAAGTAACCTGTGTGCATCGGGAGGTTGGAATTCATGTGTGCATATAGGAAATTAGATCCCACACACAAGGAAATATGAATAGGCGTATGATTCCAACATGGTTGTGTGCATGGTTTTCCTCTGTGATCAGTATGTTGATGTGTGCAATTATTTGAGTTACTTTCGCTACTTAAAGTTTTGTTAAAAGGAGAAAGTTGCTTTCGATGTTATTTGTTGAATGGAATGACTCAAGATTGGGCTGAGCGCGTTACTTCTAGTTAAATTGCACAGACTTGTGTTAGAGTATAATATCTGCAGTGGAATTTTGGAGTGGCATTTCTCAGTAGTATGTCGGGGATGTTATAGTTTGCTAGATTCAGAGATAAAAAAGTTGAGATTGGGTGACATGGCCTAGCTTGGTGGCTCGGGACGTTACAGATTGGTATTAGATAAATCACAGAGCATAAATAAGTAGTTTTAGTAGCAGGACCCAACCTGGGTGACTAGGTACGTTATAGATTGGTATCGGAGCTATTGGTTCAACACTGGACTTGTATGGGACAAATTTTAACAAAAATTGCAGAACTCCAGTTTCAACATTGATCCTGCATGGGTTGAGTTTCTTCTTAAGGTAAGATTCAAACTGACAAGTGGCCGAGTTTGGAGTTGTAGCATGACCATGATGCACATTGAGATGTGAGTGCATATATGTGCATGCTAAATTCTTGATATTGTGGAGTGTGGAACTAGAACTACGAAATAAATAATGGTGCATGGGTGTGCGCACTAATGGTTTAGGACTGTGCAAAACAAATTTGTGGTCCATGCACACTATTGATACACAATGACAAGTTAAAAATTGACATCATGCATTGGTGTGTGTTTAATACCAGTGCACGCATGGGCTTTATAAGGAAGGATTGTGACAAGATGGTGTATATTTTTCATGAAGTTGTCTCATGAATTCACCCAACAAATCTTGTTGTCTGCACATTTTACATAATTATCAATGATTAGAGCAAGACGAAAACAATGAAGAAGGTCAAAAGCATGGAAGATGTGCAAAGGATTTACAGTCTTGATAATGAATTCATAGATCTCTATGTTGGTTTGGGTGTTGATGGTACATAATCCAAGGAAGAGTGCATGGATTTGGTAGAAACCATAAAGGGATTGCAAAAACATGTCCAGAGATATAAAGTTGACAATGAAAGGCTTATGAGAGCCAAGGAGAAACAGGATGACTTCAATGTCAAATTTGTGCGAAGATTGGACATAATAGAAAATAAAATGGATAAGGAGATAGAGTCGAGTAGGTCAAGAAGTCGCGAGTCTCATGATGAGAAGAGAAAATAAGCAAGAAATGTTGATAGGCATTGAACTCACTCTCCAAAGAATTCTTGTAGGAAAGTTCGCAGTAGATCAAGTCCATCTCCTATTAGAAATCATAATAGAAGGACTAGGGTGGACAAGCTACATTGAGAAATGAATAATATCAAGCCTCCTACCTTTGACGGTGAGCACAAGAAGGATGAAGATTCAGAGGCTTGCTTGTTGGGTACAAGGAAGTACTTCCAATTGCATAATTATTCCATGCAAGCAAAAGGGAGAATTTTTATCTATCAGTTAAAAGAAAAGGCATCAATGTGGTGGGATCAATTTGTGCAGGTGCAACACATTGATGAGAGAAAGGTTACTTGGAGGGAGTTCCAGAGGTATTTCCAAAAGAAATACTTAACCAAGCAGTACTATGACAAGAAAATGAAGGAGTTGTTTGAACTCAATCTTGGGAGTATGACGATAGATGAGTATGAAAGAAGATTCTTAAAGTTGTTGAAATATGTTGCATTCATCAAGGATGAAAAAGTTAATACTCAGAGGTACTTGAGGTGGTTTCCCTCATTTATCAGTGACAAGATACAATATGATGACCCCAAGACATTGGAAGAAACTATAAGGAGGGATAAATGTCTCTATGAGTAGCAAAGGGGAAGACCGATTTTCCAAAAGGATTGGGAAGACAAGATGAAAAGTAAGGTGGAACAGAGGAAGAAGGGGGCTAAGCCACCGACATTTTTCAAAAATTACTGTGCAAGGAAATAAAACCCTCTAGGAGCCCAAATGATGGAAACTGTGGGAAAAAAGTGATGGAAACAACCTATGTAGTGTTGGGGTTGTGGCGGAAATCATATTCATAGATATTTCCATAAAAAAGGTGATAAAGCGAGGATTATGCACATTGTACACCAAGCTGTGACAATTGAGGACATGGGTAGAAATGTGCCAATGATTTATTTCGCGTTGGATAACAAGCAAGACGAGTTTCAGGCACACATGATCGAGGTGGAAGGTAATATTAATGACCAACCCATTGCTATTTTAATTGACTTAGGAGCTATTCATAGTTATCTAGATCCTAAGATGGTGAAAATATTCCATTTTCCAAGAAGCAATCTTGGAAAACCTTGGTTGGTGCAGTTAGCTACATGAGAAAAAAAGAAAATTAATGAGATGGTTAAGGCATGTCCAATGGATATTAATGGAATGCACATAAAGGTTGATTTGAATATTATATCTTTGGGTTCCTATGATTGTCTCATTGGTATGGATTGGTTGGATGAGCATCATGTTGTCCTGGAATGTTACAATAAGAGATTCACTTACTTGGATGAGCAAGGAAAATTGAGAACAATTCAAGGAATTGCAAGAGTTGTGACTATCCAAGTAATTTCATCCTTACAATTGAATAAAATCTACGGGAAAGGATGTCAAGTATTTGCAGTGCATATGGAAGAGGAACCTAATGATAAAGTGTCGAGTATTGAAGACTGCACAATACTAAAGGAATTTGAGCATTTCTTTAAAGAGATACCAGGGTTTCGATCAAAAAGAGATATCGACTTCTCAATAAATATGAAGCCGAGAGAAATACTTGTATCCAAGAGTCCTTATAGAATGAGTATGCCAGAAATGAAGGAGTTGTGGATGCAACTTGAAGAGCTTATGAAGAAGGGGTATATACGCCCAATTGCGTCACCTTGGGGTGCAACAATTTTGTTTGTGAAGAAGAAGGATGGTACGTTGAGACTCTGCGTCGACTTTAGGTAGTTGAACAAGGTAACAATGAATAACAAGTATCCTTTCCCAAGGATAGATGACCTCTTTGATCAACTGTGGTGCACACATATATTTTCTAAGATTGATCTTAGATTTGGCTATCACCAAGTGAGAATAAAAGAGGAAGACAATAGTAAGACTACATTCAAAACAAGGTATGGTCATTACGAGTTTACAATGGTGACATTTGGGTTGTCAAATGCACCAACTGTCTTAATGTGTTTGATGAATGGAGTTTTCAGAGAGTATTTAGATAAGTTTGTAATTGTATTTCTAGATGACACACTTATTTACTCAAAGTTTGAAGAAGAGCATGAGAAACACTCGAGGATGGTACTGCAAGTTTTGAGGGAGCATCCGCTTTATGCAAAGTTGAGAAAGTGTTAATTTTACTAGAGGAATATTCATTACTTGGGTCATATCATTTCATAGGAAGGAATAACTATGGAACCAATGAAGACAAAGTCCATTGAGGAATGGACAATACCAAGAAATGTCAGAGAAGTGAGATCCTTTATGGGAATAGCAGGGTATTACAAAAGGTTTATTGAAGGATTCTCAAAGACTGCACATCCAATCACATCCTTGTAGAGTAAAGGTGCACGATTTGAATGGACTCCAGATTGCGCAAGGAGTTTTTGACACTTGAAGAACTTGTTAACAAGTGCGCCAATTTTGAGAATTTTTGATCCTAATGCAAACTTCATTATATGCATTGATTCATGAAAGGAAGGGCTTGGTGGAGTCCTGAGTCAGAATGGACATGTGTTATGCTACAAATCAAGGAATTTGAAAGAGCAAGGAAGGTTATATGCTACTCATGATTTAGAATTGGTAGATATAGTGCATGCCTTGAAGATGGGATGACATTATCTCATGGGTAAAAGATTTGAGATGAGAACATACCATATTGGTTTGAAATATTTGTTTGGACAACCAAGTTTAAATGTTAGACAAAGTAGGTGGTTAGAGTTCCTCATTAAGTATGACTTCAACATAAATCATATCAGAGGAAAATAAAACAAGGTGGTTGACGCACTTGGCAGGAGGGTGCATGAAATGCATGCTACAACCATTAGCATGAACCAGATAGATTTATGCGACATAATTTTAGAAGTTTCCAAATTGGATCTATGCTATGTGGACATAAAGGAGACCTTACAACAAGGCATGTCGCAACATAGGTTTGAAGGTTATGAGTTGAGAGAGGATGGGATCCTCATGTAGGTGCAGAGTCTATGTTCCAAATGACCAGGATTTGAAAAGTATTATATTGTTAGAGATGCATAAGGTTCTGGATATCCAGGTTACCAGAATACAATTGTTGTAGTTAAGAAGCAATACAATTGGCTAGGTATGAAAAAGGAGGTTGTTGATTTTATTGCTAGATGTCTCGAATGTCAGAAGGTCAAGGCTGCGCACAAACATCCTACTGGATTACTACAACCTTTTCCCATTCCTAAGTGGAAGTGGGAAGCTATAAGGATGGATTTTATAACTAAGTTACGTAGGATTTCTAAGAAACATGATTCTATTATGGTGGTGGTGGACAATCTTACAAAAGTTGCCTATTTTGTTCTAGTGAAATCAACACACAAGGTATCTGACATTGTTGAGATATACATGCAAGAAATTGCTAAGCTGCATGGCATACCTAAGAGAATTGTGTCTGACAGAGATTCCAAGTTCAATTAAAACTTTTGGAAAGGGTTATTCAAAGGATTTGGGACACGTTTGAACGTTATCACAACATATTAGCCCGAGACTGATGGACAGAGAGAGAGGGTAAATTGGGTGATTAAATATATGCTCAGGATGTATGTGATGGATAAACCATCAAAATGGGAAAAATACCTTCATTTGTGATCCAGGTGGATATCGGTGGCCACCCACCTTTTTCGACTGGCTCAAAACAGTTTTCTAGCAATTTTGGCAATTTACTATTTTTAGCAGGTTTTAACTTCCGGGGCCATTTTGAGGGCCTAAATGAAGGTTTTTTGAGATAAAGGTTCTCAATGATAGCCAAAGGCATGATTGAGCCCCCAAAATGAATCTCCTCGACGATACCTTTCCAATGAGCTATCACATGCCTAAAACGGAGATCGTATGCAAAAGTTACGACCCCGGGAAGTTGATGTACTAACTTACCCAAACGGGGCCCACATGACTTTTGGCGCTTCATCTCCTAGGGTTAGGTTTTTGGATGTCTATGACTTTTGGCATTCTCGTCTATTGTAAAAAGGCCTCTAGAGCCTCATTGCAGTCATCTTCTCATGGATGCGAGTAGCAGCCACATCTCTTCTCAGAGATAAGCTACCAGCGCCCTAGCTAGTTTATTTCCATTCTGTCTGTAAGCATATTTCAGTCATTTGTTATTAATGAAATGAAGCCTTATTTTTGCTGCATCTCTACGTTTATGTGTATTTCTGTATTTCATTGTGTTCCTACATAAATCCAGATCAATTTGGTAGAGTTTGCTTACAACAATGGGTATCAAGAATCTTTGAAGATGAACCCATTTGAGTCACTTTATGGTAGACAGTGTAGCACGCTAGTGAGTTGGGACAACCCAATAGACCGCACAGTTGTTGGGCTAGATCTGCTTCGAGAAATGGAAGAGCAGATGGTAAATATAATGCATAATTTAAAGGATGCCCAAGGTAGGTAGAAAACAAATGCAGATAAAGGAAAAACCCACAGAGATATTAAAGTGAGCGATCACATGTTTTTGAAAGTGAAATCCAAGTGCAATTCCCTGAAGTTGGGGAAGTGTTCTAAGTTAGTAGCGTGCTATTATGGGCCATTCAAAATCCTTTGAAAGTGAAATCCAAGTGCAATTCCCTGAAGTTGGGGAAGCGTTCTAAGTTAGTAGCGTGCTATTATGGGTCATTCAAAATCCTCGAAAGGATTGGTCCTATCGCATATATGTTTGTTGATCTGAAAATGATCTTTTAAATATTTGGTTGAGTTTTAAGTATGTGTTAAATTACCATTCAAAAACTTAAATAATGAAGGAGATCTTAATGAAAAAATGTTGCAGCCATCATAAATAATACATAACATAAAGTAAACAATAAGAACAACAAAACATAATGCATAAAATATGAACTAACACCAAAAAATATGGTTTACAAAAACCATATTATAATGATTTTGTGGCATAAATAATGAAGTGTGTGCTTTTTTATATGGTGTGACCATACTATATGGTTATGAAAAATGTATTACAAGGTGTTGGTACATTACATATTAATTCATGGCATCCAACCATATATATATATATATATATATATGTGTGTGTGTGTGTGTGTGTGTGTGTGTGTGTGTGTGTGTGTGTGGGATTTTATTGTTAAAACAAACCATGTTATATGGTTTAAAATATGCATTCCATATAATCGTGGCATATCCTTTGGAATGGGTGTGTATTAACACAATATTATATATATGCCATGATATTAGAATAATTTCATGCGCTTTCAATCCCGCATATCAACTTTAAAATAGTAATTTTCCACCATGTATAACAAGAACCAATTATAGCTTGTTTGGTTGGCGCTTGTTGTGGAGATCGTTGGTGTTGAAGAGGTCTTGAGTTCAATTTACCAAGTGGAAAAATAGAACAAAATTTTAAACTCGTCCCATTTGGCTTAATCCAGGGTGCCATGTGGCATCAATGGATTGGGCCACATGTCACTCGGGTATTGACCAACCAATCTCAGTCAGCCTACCACTCGACTATCCAATCATCCCTACAACCTGCCACATGTCACCTATGCCAATACCACATGTCACCTCTAGAAGGTGCCATGTCACCCTTTGATTGTTGACTTTTTAAATGTTTGTGCAGAACTTCAAAACAACATAACTTTCACATATAGAATTTGTTTTTGGAAAACAATATATGGATAAAATCGGCTCGACGAGCTCGATGCAATGGCGTTGGTTTCGTCTGATTCCGATAAATTTTATTTTTAGGCCTTCCTGGATCCATTTGGATCACACCTCCCCACCAAGACCTTTTGGTCCTCCAAAAGGATATTAACCATTCATCAAGTGTGGGATAGGCCTCCCCAATTGTCCTTTGTCTTTGAAGTCTGTCATGTGCACTTGTCGTATCATCATCAATTGCATAATAACCATGAAAACTACAAGAATATTGTTAGCCACTTGAACTCGTTGACATCTTACTGAATCCACTACCATCCATGTAGAAAACATTAGCAGTGATAACATAAAAAATATGACTGCAAATGAACCAATATTTTTAATGTGCTTGCATGAAATTAACTTATCTTGAAGCAAAGTATGATTGAATTCCCATCCTAGAACCATCTCATGCTCATGCTTAAAATCAACTGCTTTAATTGGCACAATTATAGGTGTGTTTCTTACATAAGTTGCCTTTCTTAATTGTTCCATTGTTTGAAGAGATTGATTTGATTTTATGTAATGAGCATGTACAACATATTGTTTCCCTTCTTTAGTTAAGTGATATTGATTATGTTCCCCAAAGGAGATTTCTTTGTGATCATATAAATAAGGGCTTCCTAAGACCATTCCACATGTTTCTAGCGACACTACATCGCATGTTACTTCATCCAGATACTTAGATGTAATTTCAAAATTTATGATACATTGCTTTGTTATGGGAAATTTGTTATCTTTGCTTATCCAATTAAGTGAATAGGGTTTGTGATGGATCTTAGTGTTTAATCCCAATTTCTTAACCACTTCCTCTAAAATTAAATTAGATTGAGATCCATTATCTACCAATGTATTGATCTTAGTATGTTTCATTATGACCCTTATATGAAACAATTTACTTCTAGAATCATAACCATCACCAATTTTATCTGACAAACCAACTGTCGTGATTTTAGACTCATCACCTGAATCATACCCCAAGTATGTTGGTCGTATTGTTGTTTCAAATTTTTGCCTCCCTTTCCTCTCTTTGAACCACTTTGGTCTCTTCTTTGGATGCAATTTCCAGCAATGGTCATCATCATGCCCTTCTTTCTTTCAATGCTGCAAGAGAGCTTCACTTCCTTCATTGTCGTTGAATTTGCTTTCTTTCCATTCCCTTTTCCTTTGTCATCCTTCTTTGAAGATGATTCCCCTAATACACTAACTCAAATTTTCCCTGCTTTAATATATTTTACTTGGACATAAACCTCATCAATATTAGTAGGTCCAAACATGAATACGATATTATGAATATAAGCAGGCAAACCTCCTATATACTTCATAAGAGTTTCTTGTGTAGTTAATGGAAAATCTAACATCAAATCCATCTTATGAAATTCATCTGTGTATTCCATCACTAACTGTACTTTTCTTAACTTAAGACTTTGTCATTCAATTAAATCATTTTCCTTATACCCCAAAGGATAGAACTGTTTTCTAAGTGTGGAAATAAAATCATGCTATGATGGAAAAATCTTACCAACTTGCTGAGTTCCATGTTTCATTTTACTTTGCCACCAGATGAGAGTTGTGCCTTCAAGACGAAGCAATGCCAATATGATTTTGGTTGCCTCATATTTGTTTGTTGCACACTAAAATATACCTCCATATGTCTAACCCAGTTATCAAGTTTCTCAGCATTAACTTCACCATCATACATAGGAAAAACAAATTTCACATCAAGTTTAAGTAATGGCATATCAGGCTTATGTTTATGAGAATGTTTTCTTGCTGTAGAATTTGAACTTGTACTTGAAGAAGAAGAAGATGATGGAGGTGAAGAAGGAGATTTCAGAGGATCCTCTCCTTCTTCACTTTTATCTTGCTTTGAATATTCTCCTTGAAAAGGCCTCTTTTGTTGCAAGTAATCATCATACAACACTTTTACCATCTTCGACATGGAAAATAAAGTCTTTTGAAACTCTCTTTCATTTTGAGAAAGTCCTTCTTCGGATGCCATTTTCTCACTTTGAGATGTTCTCTTTCTTGATCCAATCTATGTATATCCTTCTACAAGATCTCCTTCACCACAACTTAGCTTTTCCTTGGTAATCATGCAAACTCAAACAACCAATTGTCAACCTACTCTGATACCACTTGATCCAAAAATTATCTTTTAAAGATTTGGTTGAGTTTTGAGCATGTGTTAAATTACCATTCAAAAACTTAAATGAGGAAGGAGATCTTAATGAAATAATGTTGCAGACATCATAAAAAATACATAATAGAAAGTAAACATTACGAACATCAAACCATAATGCCAAGATTGTTAAAGGAGTTCGGCAAGGTTGCCTACGTCTCCGATCCTTTGTCTCAGTGGGGTAGGCTTTCTTATTAATCTTAAATTCTTCAAAAGTACAACAGAAAGGCATCAAATGTATTAAAAAATGGTATGGCTATGTTTTTCTCAACCTCAAGAATCCAACACAATTGACGACACTGAAAAAGGCTAAGCATAGCTCTCGGAAATGGCCTCCAAAGCTTGACTAGTTTGCTAGCTTCTCTACATAAAACTTGTTGTTCTACCTAACTTGGTATAATTCGACCTCTACTGCATTGGTACAAATTTTGGTTTAAAAATTACAAGTCATGGGATCAAATCCCAACAAGACCCTCGACTATTGGCATAAAATCTGAACTAACACCACAAAAGTTCACTTTCCTTGGTATATGAAGAGAAGTATTGTATTTGGAGCTGAAGCTCATTAGGAGGTTGCCCCCTCAAAGAGGCAAGTGAACATGAGAGCATCTCTTCCATAATAGGATCCATTGTATGGTGTTTCCCTACCTCAAGAGTTTGATATAATAAAGTGTGGTTTTCTATATTGTTCCATATATCGTGTGTGGTGATTATTTTCATATATTATTCTTGGAACTATTCTACGAAGGGAATAATGTTTTGCTCTTTTTGCAAAAAAAATCTATGAAAGAAAAAGAGGGTGGCGCACTTCAGGTTCATATATGAAGCTTTATGTGATGAATTTGGAAAAATCAATTGGGTATGTTAATTCCTCTCGAAAAAATACCCAATTTAAAAAAAATAAAAAATCAATTGAAACGAAGTCTGAGAGGTAAAGTTATGAGCATTTTAAATTCAACAGTTTTTCAGGGTTTTTCCAGAAAAAACCGTGATTTTCTGTAGTAATTTATTTTTAAACCCTTGTTCTATTTTTGGGGTTTTTTCGTGACGGCGAAAAGACTGCATAGTTCATAACTTTTCATAGGGTGCTCATATTGTTATCATATCAATTCCATTGAATAAAATATTTTAAGAGCTTTCTTTTGGTATATTTTATGTGGTGTTTCCAATGGCTATTTCCTCTCAAACGCTCGAATAAATTCTACAGATCACTGAAGCATTCAAATTCCAATTGTATGACACATTGTATGGAACATTGCATGATCTTGCATATGGTCTCAACAATAGTTTTCATAGTATTCAAGATTCATTGGATAGCATGCAAGAGAGATTTCTTATGGCAAACACCAGAGATGAATATAATCAAGAAATATATGCTTGGTATGATTTTGAGGCCGATTGTGATGATTGGTATATGGATAGTTGTCATTTATGGGATGACAACCACTTCCATATTTTATTTGACGACTCTACTCCACCTTTTGTAGAGCACATCAATGTGACACATCAGGAGCTAGTTATGATTACCAGTGTCCAACCTGCATATTCTACAATGGTATTGTTCCTTCCAGATTCAACTTTGACCCTTTCCCACTATGTGGATGGATATTCTTATTTGGATCCACATCATAGGTGTCAATATTGAGAGAATCATTTTCAGTTGCTTATTGGGTGCCGATATCTTCCATGTGGAGTTCACATGAGAAATTGGACATGAGACCTTGGTTTACAATCGTGGTTGGACTACTTCAACATGGTGGCTTCCATTTCTTAATGGGACCCTAGTTCTCTAGTCTACTTCAGCACTATGGTCCACACTTATCCATGAGAACCTGGTTATCTAGTCTACTTCAGCACTATGGTCCACACTTATCCATGGGACCCTGGTATATGGTTGTACATCAAGCGTTGAGGACAACGCTTTCATAAAGGGGATGAAAAGTTAGGTAGGTAGAGAGGTAGTGGAGGGGGTGGGGTAGAGGGCCCATAATGATAATAGTGGAGGCCATTCAATGTAAGGTGGACTAGGTCCACTATATTATTAAATAAGGCCCACTATGATAGTTAGATATAATAAATGTAAGAGGACTTCTTAGAAGGTTCTACTTCTAAAAGATTCCTCCTATAGAATGTTCTTAGGTGATGGTAGCACTATATAAATGGGTTCAAGCAATGCAATGGGATGAACGGAAGTATTGTATTTGAAGTGGTATCTCAATAGGAGGAAGCCCTCTCAAAAAGGCAAGTGAACAGGAGAGGATCCCTTCCATAATAGGATCCATTGTATGGTGTTGCCCTACTTCAAGGGTTTGATATAATAAAGTGTGGTTTTCTATATTGTTCCATATATTGTGTGTGGTGAATGTTTTCATATATTATTCTTGGATCTATTCTGGTGTATTTTGTATTCAAGTCTTGGGTTCTTAACACATTACATATTAATTCATGGCATCCAACCATATAATATGTAGCATAATATATCTATATATGTATATGGGATTTTATTGTTAAAACAAACCAAATTATGTGGTTTAAAATCCACATTCCATATAATCGTGGAATATCGTTTGGAATGGGTGTGTATTAACACAATATTATATATATCCCATGATATTAAAATAATTTCATGCGCTCTCAATCCCGCATATCAACTTTAAAATAATAATTTTCCACCATGTATAACAAGAACCAATTATAGCTCGTTTGGTTGGCGCTTGTTGTGGAGATCGTTGGTGTTGAAGAGGTCTCAAGTTCAATTTACCAGGTGGAAAAATAGAACCAGCTTTTAAACTCGACCCATTTGGCCTAATTCAGTGTGCCATGTGGCATCACTAGATTGGGCCATGTGTCACTCTCGTATTGACCAACCAATCCCAGTCAGCCTGCCACTTGAATGTCCAGTCAGCCCTGCAACCTGCCACGTGTTGGATCCTTCACCTGCCACGTGTCACCTCTACCAATTCCATGTGTCACCTCTAGAAGGTTTCACGTCACCCCTTGATTGTTGACTTTTTCATTGTTTGTGCAGAATTTCAGAACAATGTAACTTTCACATATAGACTCTGTTTTTGGAAAAAAAATATATCGTCAGGATCGACTCGACGAGCCCGACGTAATGGCACTGATTTCACCCAATTTTGAGAAGTTTTATTTTTAGGCCTTCCTGTATCCATTTGGATCACACCTCCCCACCAAGACATTTTGGTCCTCCAAAAGGATATTAATCAATCATCAAGTGTGGGATAGGCCTCCCCACTTGTCCTTTGTCTTTAAACTCTGTCATGTGCACATGTCACATCATAATCAATTGCATAATAACCATGACAACTGCAAGCATATTGTTATACACTTGAACTCGTTCACATCTTACTGAATCCACTACCATCCATATAGAAAACATTAGCAATGATAACATTGAAAATATGATTGCAAATAAACCAATATGTTTGATGTGCTTGCACGACATTAAATTATCTTGAAGCAAAGTATGATTGAATTCTCATCCTACAACCATCTCATGTTCATGCTTAAGATCAATTTCTTTAATTGGCACAATTATAGGTGTGTTGCTTGCATAAGTTTCCTTCCTTAATTGTTCCATTGTTTGAAGAGATTGATTTTCTTTTATGTGATGAGCATGTACAACATACTATGTCCCTTCTTTAGTTAAGCGATATCGATTATGTTCCCTGAAGAAGATTGTTTTGTGATCATATAAATAAGGGATTCCTAAGACCATTCCACATGTTTATGGTGGCACCACATCACATGTTACTTCATCCACATACTTAGATGTAATTGAAAACTTTATGATACATTTCTTTGTTATGGGAAATTTGTGATCTTTACTTATCCAATTAAGTTAATAGGTTTTGTGATGCATATTAGTGTTTAATCCCAATTTCTTAACCACTTCCTCTGAAATTAAGTTAGATTGAGATCCACTATCTATCAATGTATCAATCTTTGTATGTTTCATTATGACCTTTATATGAAACAATTTACTTCTAGAATCATAACCATCACCAATTTTACCTGGCAAACCAACTACTGTGATTTTAGATTCATCACATGAATCATACCCCAAGTTTGTTGGTCGTATTGTTGTTGCAACTTTTTGCCTCACTTTCCTCTCTTTGAACCAATTTGGTCTCTTCTTTGGATGCAATTTCTAGTAATGGTCATCATCATGCCCTTCTTTCTTGCAATGCTTGCAAGAGATCTTCTCTTCCTTCACTATCGTTGAATTTGTTTTCTTTCCATTCCCTTTTCCTTTGCCATCCTTCTTTGAAGATGATTGCCCTAATACACTAACTCCAATTTTCCTTGCTTGAATATATGTTGCTTGGAAAAAAAACCTCATCAAGATTAGTAGGTCCAAACATGAATACAATATTACAAATATAAGCAGGCAAACCTCCTATATACTTCATAAGAGTTTCTTGTGTAGTTAATGGAACATCTAACATCAAAGGCATCTTATAGAATTCATCTATGTATTCTTACACTGACTATCCTTTTCTTAACTTAAGACTTTTCCATTCAATTAAATCCTTTTCCTTATATCCCAAAGGATAGAACTGTTTTCTAAGTGTGGAAATAAAATCATGCCATGATGTTGCACTTTACTTTGCCAACATATGAGAGTTGTGCCTTGAAGACGAAGCGATGCCAATCTGATTTTGGTTGCCTTATCTTTGATTTGATGCACACTACAATATAACTCCATCTATCTAACCAGGTAATCAAGTTTCTCAACATTAACTTCGCCATCATACATAGGAAAACCGAATTTCACATCAATTTTAAGTAATGGCATATGAGGCTTATGTTTATGAGAATGTTTTCTTGTAGTAGAATTTGAACTTGTACTTGTAGAAGAAGAAGATGATGGAGATGAACGAGGCGAAGGAGGAGATTTTGGAGGATCCTCTCCTTCATCACTTTTGTCTTTCTTTGAATATTCCCCTTGAAAAGGCCTCTTTTTTTCCAAGTAATTATCATACAACACTTTTACCATCTCCGACATGGCAAAGAAAGTCTTTTGAAACTCTCTTTCATTTTGAGAAAGTCCTTCTTCTGATGCCATCTTCTCACTTTGAGGTGTCCTATTTCTTGATCCAATCTTTGCATATTCTTATATAAGCTCTCCTTCACCACGACCTAGATTTTCCCTCGTAATCATGCAAACTCAAACAACCAACTGTCAACCTACTCTGATACCACTTGATCCGAAAATGATCTTTTAAAGATTTGGCTGAGTTTTAAGCATGTGTTAAATTACCATTCAAAAACTTAAATGAGGAAGGAGATCTTAATGAAATAATGATGCAACCATCATAAAGAATACAGAACATAAAATAAACATTAATAACAACAAGCTATAACGCCAAGATTGTTAACAGAGTTCGACAAGGTTTTCTATGTTTCTGGGCCTTTGTCTCAGTGGGGAATGATTTCTTATTAATCTTCAATGCTTCAAAAGTACATTAGAAATGCATTAAATAAATTAAAAACTAGTCTGGTTGTGTTCTTCTCGACCTCAATAATCCAACACAACTAACGACATTGAAAAAGGCTGAGCGTAGCTCCTGGAAATGGCCTCCAAAGCTTGGCTAGTTCACTGACTTCTCTGCATAAAACTCATTGTTCTGCATAACATAGCATAATTCGACCTCTATTACAGTGGTAAAATTATTGGTTTAAAAAGTATAGGTCATGGGATCAAATCCTAACAAAACCCTCAACTCTTGGCATAAAATATGAACTAACACCAAAAAAATATGGTTTACAAAAACCATATTATAATGATTTTGTGGCATAAATAATGGAGTGCGTGCCTTTTTATATGGTGACACCATACTATATGGTTATAAAAACCATATTACAATGTGTTCGGCACATTACATATTAATTCATGGCATCTAACCATATAATATGTACCATAATATATATATATATATATATATATATAT
>JASDQU010100922.1:96608-120301 GCA_032191745.1 Picea mariana | reverse complement strand
CTCTCTAACTCTCCTCCCAATGTCCTCTCTCGACATTCGACATGTCTTGCACACTACCCAATGCATTCTTTTATAATCTGAAAATGACATTTTCCCCCCAAAAGTGTCTTTTCACCTTCCCCAACCCTAGATCCAAAGGCCAAGATTAGATCTTGCCTTTTCCAAGATCAAGGGTTATGATTCATTCCCTCCAAAATGTTTCATTTAAAATTAAAGTGAATTTCACTTTATTACATAAGTGCTTTATGAAAATAAAGTCACTTTAAAATTAGAAGGTACACTTTATTAAAAAATCACTTTAATAAAAGAACCACTTAAACAACTTTATAAAAACTATTACAAAGTTAAGTGCCTGGTAGTGTAAATATTAAGGTAACATCCGCATACAAGACAAAACATGCGGAGTACCTCCCGAGCTAAAAAGCTAACAGGTTACCATTTATTTTGATCAAAAGTAAAACGACTCCAAACATCACCAAGCCAAAACCATTATAACCAATTTCTTCCCACTGTACAATTTTATTTCTTTTTATTTACAGAGTTCTTTTTATATGATAGACTATCAACATAATCATTCCAGCAATTAAAACGAGACGACATCAAGCCCGCAATGGAGTGTAACATAAGCCAACAATTCCTCAACATACAAGGCTAGTATCACAACTTTCAGTAATTGCCATGTAATACGCTGAGTTCGAAACCTTGGTGATCTTTTATTTATTCACTATACAACCTTCAAAATCGACCAAAAACCCTCATAGGTAGTCAACCAACGAACCAAGATTCAACACAAGTAACAAATCTCTCTATTGTCGGGTTAACACATCACCATTTCAAAACCCAAGTTCGAGTTTACAACAGTCACGACAAGGAAGAACGAGGTCTGAACGGTCAGGTGGGTGAGACAATTATGCAAGTGGGGTTTGATAAAATGAAACCAAAACCTCCATCATTTTTACAACAAAGTTTGACACAGTCGCTTTCAAGGTGGTTGCAAAGCAAAAATCCGACTTTGCATACATTCAAAATTGTGGAATGGCAACTCGACAGGGCCACAAGCCTCTCATGGATTGAGCATGGATTGAGCAGGAGGTAAGAATAACACATTAAAAGAACTCAGGACCCGACTGTTTCTTTTTGTTTATCATAAAAAACCTTCAGGATTCTACCACGAGACATGGGTGGAAACAAAACAAACTTGCCATAAATTCTATCAACAACAAAGAGAAATAATAATCAGTCATCCACCCCGGGCGCAACCATAACCAAATAACCTCAACATGAAGTAGCATTAAACAAATTCCATCTTGCAATATTCAAAACGCCAACCAATATCATTTGCACAGAGAAAGCATACATTCACCCACTGTATCTTTAAGAAGGAAAACACCTTGTATGTGAATTCAAAGAGCCAACACAAAGATTCTATCTAGAGCGCGGTTACAATGATTAATGGAAGGATGAGAGTCACCATACCTGTGAGGAAAGCACAGAAAAAAAACCAAAGACAACTACTATTCTCCAACGACCGAGAAAAATGGAGGCAAACTAACTAGAGCAACAAAAACTACGCAACAAAGTGAGGGTGATGAGCTCGAGGTGGGGTAAAAACGACGTGCAGTAAGTGCACGTCGCATCTCCATCCTCTCATTAATTGCTATCAACCATAGCTAGGATGAAGCACATCCAAAACTTCATTAAACACATTAATCAACCATATTCAAATCCAACATGTCACTTCCACTTTGCCAATTTGAAATGAAAACCCCCCTACACCATAGTTTTTATACCAACACCATAACATAATATGTCCCATATTCACTTCTAACAAGTTCCAATTTGGAAAGATCGAATTGACCTCAAAACAATTGCATAAACCATAACTATTGTCCACCAAACATAACCAATAMCATGAACACAATATGCCATGAACGAAATATGTCATAACCAATATGYGTGTGAGTTGAAGTTCGAGTTTTAACCATATTCCAAAGTAGATGTATAGTAGTTATAACCAAAGTGCTTGTCACTTCAAACCTTCTTTTGACTTTTAAATTGTCAGTCCTTATCATCATTGATTGCATGTGAAAACTTGTTCGAACTTCTGYGTTTTTCTCAAACTGTAAAATTGTTTCGTAAAGTTGTCATGAGCGCAATTCAGAGAAGCGTTGTTTTCACCATGATTCCTACAAGGGGGTCCCTCCTATATAGTATATTATTTAATATATATGTATATAAATAATAAGGCATTGAAACCCATTTGCACGCAGGGGTATTATGTTGCGCTTCTGGGCGTCAACACGATGCATGACCATATACAGTATGTACTCACATTTTAAATCATCTGAGAGGTAGAGGAATGAAGCTGAGTGGTAGAGAATTGGAATTCATCAATCCTAACAAATGTAAGACACGACTTCGTGATGGTGCGTTGGATAAAGGTTGTGAGAGGTTGCTAATAGAAAAGCACATAACTAATGAGTGGATTCGCAATATAATACTAATGTCGCAACAACCATATGAGTTAACACCCAAAACAATTGTTAGGAAGATGCCATAAGAAATCCTTGAGGATTCCTTTGATTTTAGGGACTTGAAATGGGAGTTATTCCAATATAGACACATGGGTTGAAACCATTGTTATCACTTCAAAATAAGATAATTAAGCCACCTAGAGTACAAAATGGAGCTTGCTACTATGTCAAAGAAAAAATTGAGGGTCATGCATGATATCGACATATTCCGAAGAATCTAGGCAATGTACAACCCTTGCATTTCTTGCAATATTTCAAGTATATACTCATTTRCAAATGTTTTTGTTTTGTGTGYAATGCATGTCATGGCAATCACACTGGCATTATAGTGAAATATATGTTGGTTAGTTCCTATTTTTAAAGGAAAACCCTRAAATCTTTCAAATATTGTTCAGTGCCACCTAAGTTCARWTTTTCCTAAATAGTTTTTGAGATTCAAACAATCTTTATTTTAACTCAAACCCCATAATCGCATGCAAATGGTGTTTGTTTTTTAAATGAAAACCCATAATTGTGCTGTTTAGTAATTCATGTCATAATTGTAATGCAATAGTCAGAGAGCGATATATGTCCGCTTRGTTTGTTTTCTAATTGAAAACTTGGGGTTGATACTAAGTTTGATTGTGAACTGTAATAATAAAAAATCAACCTTCATCTACTTAAGCTGATCTTTTACTTCGAATAATTTGAACGTCTCCCTTTCCTCTTCAAGGCTAAGGAGCGACACTGCTCTCATTCTAATTTCCAGTTTCAGCAACTAAAAAAGCCTTCTTTTTCTATTGCTTGAAGTGTTTTGGGAGAGACCCAGATGCAACTTCCAGCATTTGTCCTCTATATGCCCATCAACAATGCAATCTTTACAATGGGGTTTGGAGTCCAAGTTTTGACGGATCAATAGCTGTCGTTTTATTCCCTCTATTCTTTTGCTTCTTCTTGCAACCTTGCCTAGACTCCTCATGTTGTTATTCCTGCATTGGTGCACCAAATTACATCTTATTCCTATCCCCTTCAATGTATGTGCTTGACAACAAGCTTCACCAATGGTCTTTGGCTTGAAGAGCATCACTTGCCCTTGAATATGGYTATGCAAACCTCCCWAATATTTAATGAGCACTTCTTGACTCTAGATTGAAATGCCCAACTAAAATGCTCTCTTAAAAATTTATGTGGTGTAATCTTGCACATTTTGCCCTTGCCTTTCCCTAAGATAGAGCTGGCTTATCTTATGTTCCTCCTCATATCCAATGGGACAAAACTGTTACTTGATTAGGTCCTTGAACATTTCCCAGTGAGCCACTAGCGGTTCAAACTTGAGTCTTCAAGTAGCGACATCACTTTCCCACAAAACATGGCCTTCCAACTTTTAATGGGAAAAAGAAATTCTCTATGCTCTGCTCACTTCATGCACATTGAGATAAACTTTCAACTGTTGCAACTAGTGATTGAATTTTGAGGGCATCGATCTCACCTACATATGGCTTGATATATATCTTCCCCTCCACTGGAAGATGCTCAAGTCTTGTTGAAATCCCCCTTCTCCATATTTGTTTTTTTTGACTTGGACTTCTCATGTTCAATGACTTCTTTCTCTTCAAAACTTGACTCGTGAACTAACGTTTGTGCCTTTTTTTTATGCCATTGCTACAACTAAGGTGGTGATATTCTTCTTCATCTCTAATGTGCTTAACATGAGACACATTCAAAGACATTTGCGACATCTGCATCTCTAGATTCAACACTCTAGTTTCTGTCTCATTATACCCTTGATTGTCTCCCATGACTAGATCCTAACATTGTTTTTTCCTTACTTTTACTCCAATCTCAGAATTCTCCAAAATTAATTCTCCACTTTCTTGTAGTTTCTTCAGTGTTGTAAGCATTAAACTCAAAAAGATGCTTTACAACATTCACAAAAATAGTCTTCGATACCAATACGATCTGTCCACTGTAACTAGTATTGTGCTTAATAGTTAGTCACAACAGAGCTTGTATTTTGCTTATTGTTATCATTGTTATATAAATTGTTAAATGTGCGTCTACAATCAAATTGAGAAAAATAAATAAATAATAAAAATAAAATCAATGGCACATTAACCAAAAGACAATTTGACACATTTACCCAAGAGAACTCGAAGTGGAAAATCTCCAACAATAGAATGACTTTCAATGTGCTTTATAGATTCTTTTAAAACAAAGATTTTATAGATTACAAGGCTCAAATCTGCAAAGATTACTGTGCACAGAACTCTGAATGCATCACCAATTTCTTTACATTATCTCCGCTTGCAATCTTTAGTCCAGAATGAGAAAATCAACTATTGGAATCCAAGCTAGCTTGATTTTCCATACAATGTGTCTCCAACCCTTCCCATATTTGTCTCGAAGAACTAATTTGAAACACAAACCAGAGCTCGAGTGGAAATCAACATATATTCTCAATCAACACTCCCAAATTTGAAACCCCCGCTATGCCTTGATGTGTGGAATTTATAGGATCTCCTATACCCCTTAGAATTTTAGCCCATTCCCTCTGAAATTCAGAACCAACTCGGTGATGCAGAAAGGTGAAACAGTTTCTTGCAAATTGAAATGATACATCGACATCATTAGGCACACCTCTAGGCTCTACGTCGTGCCTCTAGTTAAGTGCACAAGCTCCCAGACAAGCTAGTGCATGCACGGAAAGTGATTTTAGCGTATGCAATCCTAGAGCCTTGTAGGGGCACACATGGTCCCGAAGGATGATATGATCCCAAAGGCCTATAAGGGATGTGCACAAACCCAAGGTCGGTGCACAGTCATGGGGGGTGCAACAGTTCGAGGGGGGGGGGGGCGGGTTGTGGGTGATCTCAACACCTCTAGGACCTGTCGACATGCTTCTCTAGGACATTTTGTATGTGTGTTGGTTTAGCTCCAAGCTTTGGCTTCAATAACCAATCCCTTGGCCATTCCATTTCTTGAGCAAAAGCATACTCTGATTATTCCACAGTGTTTCTAAGGAAAATCAAATGAAATGGAATAATTGGAAACAATTTTATGTCCCATAAGTCTATGAAGTACAAGCTACTAGAGTTTAAACAGAGAAAGACCTCATGGTGTACACAAACAAAGGAAATTTCAACAAAAGATCATGATGATTATACAAAGTTTGGATGAATCAAGGATAAATTTTGTAAGATAACTATAAATTTCAGCCTAATTTATTGTTTTGACATAAAAAATGGTTATATTTCCAGTGAATTGAGCTAAATATTTGGTAGTGTTTTGAGTCCTAATGTTATGAAAATTCACCCATTTAAACTTTCAAGTCATAAAAATTATCCTTTCGCAAAGTTCTCAAAAGTTTCTATGATACACTCAAATTTCAAACAAGCAAATGAATACTCTATCCTCAGCTTCTATCTCAAGGTTATTGTTTGGAAATGGATACGTTACTGTGGCATAGGTCACCTCTCTCTATAACAAACTGGAACACAACTTTACAATTCCATTACCATTGTTATCATGTTTATTATAAACACACTGACAATGATTATAATTACAAACTCTAACTGCAGAAAGATTGATAGTGTTTCATTGCTATTAGGGAATTTGAAAGTGATATCATGTTCCTTCATAATGTCCATATACATGTTACAAATCATGAGGTAGAGGATCTACATTGAATTCTCCAACAAACCCTAATCCAATAAACACTAAAAATAGCAACACCACAAAAACTCTCCAAGAGAGTGCAACACAACTAGAGTTAATTGATGTAGGTGCCCTTAGGCAAAGAATGATTAAACACACTTGAATGTGATGATAGTACAAATGAGAGATGTGGTGTACTTATACCACTCCTACTAGGGTTTAGGCACTTATCCCAAGGAGAAGGCTAGGACAGCCTTGCCCTAAATTACAATAAAGTGTAATAATGGTGTAACAAGTGAAGATTGGCCAAAAATATCTTAACAACCCCCCTTACATTGAACAAGGGTCCATAGAGATGCCATTACATCCATAGATTAACACAGAAAATCACCATATCACTCCACCATAATGCTGAGCTAGGGTCATCAAAAGCCATACCACTCACTAAGAAAGCCTTCAAGATTGATAGTGAGATTGATCATGCTAAAAAGAGTCTTCAACAGTGCAAACACATATTTTTCAAGTAGAGGAGGGCCTGTTGAAACAAGTCCCGTGATGAGGGTGACTCTCACTGCTAAGAATGCCAAGTAAAAAATTCAACAGCATCAATAAGAGTGGCAATAGTCCACTTGGGAAAAAATGGCAACAATGAACTATTAGGATCATCAACAACATCATCATCACCCAACATCAGCGGCTCCAACCAATATCTGTCACTGAATTGGATATCATTATGTTGCACATCTGGAGAGGACCCATCACTACATCACATATATGGACAGAGTTCATCATTGGACTGCTCATTGGAAGAAGACTCATCACTGCACTGTTGATAAAAAAGAAAAGGCTCATCACTAGGCTGCATATTGTCATCAATAGAGGGAATGTTGGATTGACCTCCAAAATAGAAGAAGAGAGTGAATTGATGTAGGTGCCCTTAGGGAAAGAATGACTAAACACACTTGAATATGATTATAGTACAAATGAAGGATTTGGTGTATATCACTCCTAGGGTTAAGGCACTAGTGCCAAGGAGGAGGCTAGGCTGACCTTACCCTAAATTACAATAAAGAGTAATAATAGTGTAACTACCTACCACTACATACATGTTGGCTTACTAAGAGCCTCAACAACCGACAGTGCATTGGCACATGGCCACAAGTGAAGATTAGCCAAAATATATTAATAATACAGTCAGTAAGACATAAGCTGCCTTGCAATTTTACTAGATTATCATGTATAGACTTAACATTATTCAATAAGGGGGCTTGTTTCTTTTAACAATCCCTTCTGCATGTTTCTTGAATCTCATTAATACACAAATGGAAGACAAATGTTAATAGGTGAAAAGACAATACTAATAGCTGATTGGGAAATCATATGCAGTGTGGAAAAAACAAGCTCACGGTTAAGCTTTAGTCCATGTTCTGAAAAGTTTGCTCCACAAAGTATTAATACACAAATGGAAGACAAACATTAATAGGTGAAAAGACAATACTCATTAGCTGATAGGGAAATCATATACAGTGTGGGAAAAACAAGCCCGCGTTTAAGCTTTAGTCCATGTTCCAAAAAGTTTGCTCCACAATCCCTTCTGCATGTTTCTTGAATCTCATTAATACACAAACAGAAGACAAATGTTAATAGGTGAAAAGATAATACTAATAGCTGATTGGGAAATTAGATAGTGTGGGAAAAACAAGTTTGCGGTTAAGCTTTAGTCCATGTTCTGAAAAGTTTGCTCCACAAAGTATTAGTTGCCTGATGCTCCCATAGATAATATCCCTTAAACAAAATCATAACCTGATGAGAAAACTGTTCAAATGTGAACTGTACAGGAGCAAAAAAAAGTAAAATTGAAAAAGGAACAAAAACCAAAAATGTTGAAAAAACCAGCTGTTAGGGTAAGGTATAAGTCAAGAAACCATAATCCAATAATACATACCAGAGTATGACAATCAACCGGATGGTGTAAGGAAACACATCTGAATGCCCACTCCAGTAGAAAAAACGGATCTAATTAAAGTACCCACAATAGTGACTAAACATTTTTAGTGTATATGCCAAAACAGCTTGCTATACAAGCTATAGCTTTAAACCAGATTCTTCTGTGTAATAAAAATATGATGTATGAGGCAATTCTTTTATTCTCTTCAAACACAAGTTTGTTGCACAATCCCAGAATCTCTATCAATAGAGTCTTCTCAAAAACCAACAGCGTCACTAACCCAGTTCCTGGTGAATAACAGCAAGTGCACAAATGATGCAAGCATCTTCTACCTAAAACTTGCTATGCGTAATATACACTGAAAATTTGACAAGTTAAAGGTTCAGCAAGCTTTATATTAAAATTCTATCCCTGGCCTTTCGGGGATAGCTTTAACAAGGTTAACCACGCTGTTCAATGTACGAGCCAGAAAGTCCAGAGGTGCCAAGAAGTGTAACCTGCCAATCAAGTGTTTGAAACTTGAGTTTATGAAATTGCATACACTAGCAATAATACAATGAAATAAATAAATAATAGCAATTGAGTTTTTCTGACAAGGTTAATGAAGTATTTCAATAAACATTTGCATCTCATTTGGTCCTAACATTGGTAATAAGTATCCTCCACAAAATTCTAGTTTCTACCCTCAAATCTAGGGAAGCTCTGGAAAAGGATAGAGGATATGCACCTTTCCCCATTCTGCGTCAAGCCCACTACATCGCATCTTTATATAAATCAGGTGACGGCCTAGCTCTGTTTCAACTTTCTTTCTCAGGTAAGTTTCATCTGGGCCAAATGCTTCCAAGTAATTGCTGTAACGTTTATATGCAGCCCGTAGAGCTCCTTGAATTTCCTCTGGCAAGGGTCTCACATTCTGCACAAGAAGTCCATCCACAATGAGACACCATAAAAATAAATTATATTATAAGAGAGGAACTCACTCCTGTTGAGGTTGTATCCCTGTCAGGATGACAGCCATTACAAGATTTGAAACTTATTTAGCATGAAGTTAAATTAAAATTATTTAACATTCACTCAAGCCAATTTTACATACCGAACCTTCAATTTATTATGTCTATCTTGAAATTCGTCCATATCTTTTGTTGAGGACTGTATATATTCTAATATAATTTTGTTTTACCCCATTTGCTTGGTTTATATTTGAGCATTAAAGCCTTGATATTCAGCTAAGAAAACAAAATGAATGTTCATAAACACGAGATATACTTAATAAGTATCTCAGGAATCTTGAAAAATAAAAAAACGAACCTCGCCTGTATGCCCAGTTAAGTCATCTAGCTCCATTCTCAAGGATTCCAAAACTCCAGAGAACTGCTCCACTGCCTCAGCTGCACGCCATGCATTTGCTAAAGCTTCCTGTCCAGCCTTATCATCACTTTCCTTTGACAATGCATTCATAACATCAGCCTGTACAGGTTCAGGAAGCTCCCCCCAATCTGTAGCCAAGACATCCTTGAGTGCATTCTTAACATCAAGGTCTGTTACTTGGGGTAATGCACTGATGTCTGAACTAAATGATCGTATAGGAGTTTTGACCGCAAATGGAAGCCTGCATTTTGTAGTTGCATAAGCTTATTAGTATAGGAGTTTTGACCGCAAATGGAAGCCTGCATTTTGTAGTTGCATAAGCTTATTAATTCTTTCAGAATTGTTTCTAAAGTTGATCCAATTCTTACAAGATAAGAAAGTATCTACTAAAACTGAAGCTAAAAATGAAGAGATAACATAATACCATCAGGATACTGAAGGACATTACGGATGATGAAACAGAAAGATTGGTTTGGATATGCTTGAAATCCACATACTTCAGCGTTCAAGAGATTATATATGAACAGATTGAAGGAATAGCCATGGGATCACCACTGTCAGCGGTGGTTGCTAATATATAGATGGAATACTTTGAAAAGCAGGCCTTAGGATCCTTTCCACTAAAACCAGATCAATGGGAGCAATTTATAGATGGTATGAACATTGAATGGCCTCATGGAATCGAAACCCGGAATGAATTGCTCAATCATCTCAACAACCAAAATGAAAGCATAAGTTTCATGATGGAGGTGGAAAATAACGGGAGCATTCTCTTCCTTGATGTTCTCATCAACAAGAATGAAAATGGATGCTTATCCCATCAAGTCTACTGGAATTAAACTTATATGAATAGATACTTGCATGCAAATTCACCCCAGTACCCGGAACAAAAACAAGGTGTAATCAACACTCTGGTAATGAGCTATTGGGATCTTTGATGATAAGCACAGAGCAAGAACTAGAACACCTGGCAAAGGTATTCAAAAGAAATGGTTACAGTGAGAGACAGTTTAACAACGCTGTCCTAAAGGCAAGGAGGGTCCCCATAGAAGGCAGGAAGAAGAGAATGCAATTTCAAAAGTAACATTGCCTTACATCAGGGGAGTGAAAGATAAATCACAAAAACTCTGAAAAAGGGTAGCACAAAAGTCACCATCTACCCCCCAAATACCATATTAGGCAAGCTAGACTCKGTAAAAGACCCAATCAATCCTAAAATGCAYGAAGGTATCTACGCTATAACATGTTCTTGTGGAAAGATTTACATTGGAGAAACTGGTAGGCCTATACAAACTAAACTTAAGGACCACTATGCTGATGCCATACACAACAGGAAACAGAAATCAGCTCTTGCRGAACATTCTTGCAATTCCGGCCACCATGCCTGTCTAGAGAACACAAGGCTAATTAACAAGGTGTATAATTAGAGAAACCTTGGAAATTGAAAAGAATACAAACAACTTAAACCATGAAGATGGTTATAGATTGAGCAAAATATGGAGGCCTGTAATCCAGTGTCTTCAAAACAAAACCACTCCCTTATTATTTGTGTTTCAACCAAGAAAGTGTTTAGCTTAAGGAAAGGGTCGGGTATATATTTGGTCACTCCAACCTCATGCACTTCCTAACTTTTAATGCATATTAATAAGGTCATGAATAAGTCCCTTCTCCTCCGGCAGATTGGTTCTTCCTCCCGATGACGATCTCAGATTTAGAGATTGAAACATCGAGAAAACAATAACCTCAATGCAGTTTCCATACTCACACAAATATTCCACTTAGTACAATGAATAACAAGAAAAGATCATGTTATTGATGTCCAACAAATAACCACAAAAGAAGGTCAATGGGACTAGAAGGTACATCCAATGCGAATACAAAGTGCGAAAACAACTCCTTTATCTATGCTCAACATAACAAAAGCCGAAAAAGAAAGAAGCATAATTAAGTGTCTAGGTAAGCTATACCCCGGTAGTGTCTCTAAAAGATACAAAAGTATACGTGTAATAATACAATAGGAGGCCAAAAATTGGAGATCCCAATGTTGATCGAGCGCTACCAAGAGAGAGAGAGGATGTTAGGATCTGCTAGTCCTAATGGCTGAGAGTGAGGGGGGACTAAGGTATAGGTTCAATGTCGTATCCATCCATCACCATGAAAGGGTTGATGCAATGGCAGAGGATGTCCTTCGAGGGGTACTAGAGCTGAGGGGGTACAGTTGTATGATCCTAGGGGGAGCGTGGGAGCAAGGTAGCCCTGCTCCCCTACCATTCAAGGTCTAAGGAAAGAAACTCTAGATAGACCCCTCACCATTCAACTAAATCTAGGGGGGCAGTTCAACGTGCGTGAGGCACCATAATCTAGATCCATTTAGAGTTGGTCCATCCATCAATTTGGTGTCTCATGGTCTGTGCCTTTTTCACGCCAACTCCTCACAAGCCTATGTCGATCGACCACTCGGGGGGGGGGAGCTTGAGGAGAGATGTGTGGTTTCACTGATCTATGCTCTAAAGTGTCCTGGTGTTCAACTAGTTGCATGTTGTTTCAATCAAACAGGGCAACCTGGAAATATGAGGTGATCCTCTTAGTGGTCTCAAGACGAGGCGAAGCAAGTAGAATTAAGATCTATCGCAATACTAACAAACTAAGATCGCATAATAGAAGGGGCACMTGAAGATGAGATGCATCTATGTCTTAGGGTCCTATAAATAGCACATCTGACAAGTCTTGTCAGGTCATGGTATATGGTGGTTGATCTCTATCTTAAATCTGTGGGACCCCACTCAAAACTGCCCTAAGGGGATCCTAAGTGAATGCATCTMGTGTCTTCATATCTATAGGGGGTACAAAACAATGTCTTCCTATAACTCTAAGTGCTCCAAATAGAAAGCCATCTCCAAGCCTAGCCTCTCCAAGGGTGTGGATAAGTAACCTATATGTACAATMTGTAGATGTCCTCTATGATGGCCCAATTTAGTTCATGTTCGGTCCGTAAGAGTGGCCTAGCACGTCTAAAGAGTAGTTGAGAGGTGGTAGATGGTCTAGGGAGAAGGCCATCAACCGGAGGAGTTGAGATGCCTTTGAGTACCAAACCTATGCATGCCCAATAGGACATATTGAGGCTATGGCCTCCAAGGAGCAAAGTGCTAGGTAGGGATACCTCGCTCTCCTAGGGGAAAGTCCCCAAAGGTCTCAACTTTGTGTAGGAAGGAAACCAGACAAAAGATAACTTCAACGTGAAAAGGATGGGCTCCAAACTCTCGTTGAACAATGCACTGGGGACCATATGCTTGCATGAGATGATGCGCCTAAGAAATAGGGTTTGGACTCTTGTTGATGATGTTTTACTTACAATCCATGTGTCGATCCATCATCAAAATTCCTTAAGCCTTTTAGGATGTTCCAAGTATCTTCGTGGCCTTGAAAATGCCTTTGGGAATCCAAATCATGGTAAAATGTAAAGTTCTTTTAAATTATATGGAAAAATGGTGAAATAGGCTAAGTTTCTTTGATGCAAAAGACTTTGCTTTAAGCTGCTAAGTCATTGGTTTCTGCATTGCACATCCATGTGGATGTGAAAGGTTATCATTTCCCCTTTTCTATTTCTCCCTCTTTCCCTACTTTGAGATCCAGCATCGTTTTTCCATGTGGATGTGAAAGGTTATCATTTCCCCTTTTCTATTTCTCCTTCTTTCCCTACTTTGAGATCCAGCATCGTTTTTCCATGTGGATGCAGAGACTTAGGAGTGTTGAGAAATATAACTCGAACACGGACTTCTACACAGGTTCAATGTGAACGTGCTAGAAGTAGTTCGAGATATTTCCAAAAGTAATTATATTTTGTAATTCACTTTAGGGGAAAAAGTGAAAAGTCTTATATTTAGTTCTCAAGTCTAATAAAGTGTATTTCATGCATTTATGATTTAGACTAGGAATTAATCTCAACCGTAGATCTCACTGAGAGATTAGGATTTTGGCAGATTAATGTTTCAACTAAAAGTTTAAAGACAAGTCAAGATAGAGGGTTTAGACACAGTTCAGCAGATTGAGTGACCAGGAGAGAGAGAGAGAGAGAGAGAGAGAGAGAGAGCAGGGACTCAGGAAAGAGGCATATCTGTACAGCAGGCAGAGGATGTACATGGCAGATCTATACAGATCAGTACAGTCATTTGGAACAGGCCATGCAGCAAGTTTTTGTTGTTTTGTGTTTTCCAGCAGGCCATACAGCTCAGTTCAGGGTGATTTGTTGACCGTGCAGCTGCTGGTTTTTAAGCAGACTGTGGAGGTCACCTTGTAAGCTTTTGAAGGAATGAAAAGTTGATTTTGAAGGAGAAATTACCCTTGTACGTGTGAAACTATTTTATGCTTCCACTATTTAATTTTCCAGCTATTGTGTGATTGATGCTATGGTCTGAAATTTAATTTCTGCATCGATTAAATTCAACAATTTACTTGTTTAATTGAGATCACAAGGACAGCAGTCAGCTAGGGTTGGAAATTTCTACAAGTAGAAAGTTCCGTAACATTTTCACTCCCACATCTCCACACCGTTTTTTCACGCAGATGCAGAAACTCATCATGCCACCTTCCATATACTTGCACCCCCACACTCTATATTCCGCATAGCTTTTAGTGTGTCGATGTGGAAGCACTTGTTAATACATCTCACCAGCCATCTTTCTATCTCCACCTTCCTCTCATGCAAATGTTTAAATATACAAATGGCTATGCTGTACAATGACATATGTCATTTTCATGAAATGTTGTACAACGGTGGCTAAATGACAACAAGATACTTTATGGAAAATCTATACACATACCGTGAAATCCAATGGTTTAATTGTTTTTCAAAAAAAAATGAGAATTGTATAGAATTTGTCTAGGTACTCGGGATTAGCATTGAGAAGTACAAAGGATTGGAACAAGAAGTAGGGCTCCAGAAGAAAAGAGGAACCTTTTCATGGAGACACTAACAATTTATTGGGTTGGAGTAATAAGGATTTTCACTGCACTGCAACATATAAATGCTACTCAGAAATGCAAGGATGACAAAAAGAAAAACAAAGCTTGGACTTTGGGGATGGCAAAGGTTGAGCATATGGCGAAATTCTTTGATTTTAGAAAGGTGGTAAATTGGTGTGCCAAACATTTTGATGCTAAATGCAGACTGGTAAGGTTGAAAGAGGAAGGAAAAATACATGTGTTGTTGATGCCCTCAACGTTCAAAAGAATGTTGTGCCTCCCAAAGCCAACGAAACTCCTCGAGGTGTCCAAGGCTGATGCTTTCTTGGATGCCCATGGCGGTGGCTCCAGTGTCTTGAACAAGTGGCTTTCACAACTCAAACAAGAGATTGCAAAGGTATACCAGGTAGATGTCAATAAACTAGCCAAACGCTGTCAAGAAATGGCTTGGCTCTTTACTAGACTAATTGGACAGGAAACTATGGCACAAGTACCAAAGTATGCTTTGTGTGTCATCTATTATACCTTGCACAAGAAGACAGTCTTTGATTGGCGTGAGGTTATTTCAAACAAAATCACTCTCTACTTGGCAAATTTAGAAAAGAATAAGAGATTTTTATGTCTTCATACTTGGTCTTTGCTTTGGTTGTTTGTTATGACTTTAAAAGGCTGGTACCACAAGGAGATATAAGCTTTGAGGTAGACCCGGTACAATGCTTGTATCCAACTCTTTGGAGACATATAGCTCCATTTCATTTTGACAGAACCGAAGATGCTTTTGTGGAAAGATTCAGGCATATGTTGACTGGGAAGGAACCTGAGCATTTGACAATAGAAGCTCAGAATTTCCTCACATGAAAAGGCAAGTATTTTTACAAGGAGCACTACACTTATATCAGGCTGTATGGTTTTGCGGGAAATCCCTACCCCCTTCCTACATTAGTGTGTGATTGTTTCTTGCTGATAGAGGTTTGCAGACAGTATGCAAAATGGTCCGTCTTCTTTCATAAGAAGAAAATACAATTTTTGTCCATGCCTTCTAAATTCATAGGGACCATTGTTAAGAGTATATCACATTTAGATGAGATGGCCTGGGGATTTAATTCTTTTAATCTGAAGGAGGCAGATGCAGATCCAGGTTTTGAACCAAAGGGACTGTTCACAACCCAAATGGTAGGCATCCACTATAGCACCAATTTCCAAGAATGTGAAGTACAGATAGAGGCACCTAGAGATAACAAAGATGTATGTATTGAAGATAAACAAGACAATAAAACACTCACTACTAACCCTAACCTTGCAGGTAAGTCAAAGAATTTTGCACTCCTAGGTGATGTTAACACCTTGGTTAGTTGCAATACACGATCAAAGAAGAAGACCCTCCAGGAGAAAGAGAAGCATAAAGCCATTTTGGAGCAATACCGTACAGAAAAATAGAGAGGCAAATCTAGAGGTAGTGGGAGAGGAGGACCATTGCACATTCTGCTAGAAATGTCATGGCTTCGGACAGGAAGGTACTTCTACTCCATCAATAGGTGAAAGAAAGAAGAAAATGAACTAGGATGGGAGCTTCCTACCTTTGAAGACAATTTTATCACTCTGCACCATGCCAGCCACAACAAGCAAACCAAGAAGCTTCAATTGTCTAAGGTCAAGATTAAAGGCAAAAGGCTCATAGAAGACCGTAGTGTTGTGTTTGATGCTCAGGTTTTGGCAGCCACTAGAGCAATGAAAATGCATGAAGCCACAGGGAAAATGCTAAAGCATCATGTAAGTAAGCAACAGAAGAAAATGATAGGTTGAGAAAGAGAGTAATCGGGCTAAAAAGTACATTAAACTCTAAACTACTGTTTACACAACCCCTTGTTGTTAAAGCACATAAAGATAGCTTGAAGGAAACTCCCAAGAAATCTACAAAGGTGAGGGTTTCCCAAGAACTGTTATCTGAAGTAAGAAAATTTGTAACATGCAATGTCAAGGACAAGATGGTCCTACTTTTGAATTATGGGAGATTGAAGGATTCTTTCCTTTAAAGAATCCTTCAAAACTGAACTTCAAAAGAACACAAGTTTTAGTGAGAACTTTGTAGATAAATTTGTTAACAAAAGCCAGAGTATGAACGATTATAAGAGGCAAAAGGAAAACCTCCCATCAAATAGCAGGCTAAGGCAAAGACAAGAGAGATGGGATCGCAAAATTGATGTGTTGCAACAGCTGATTGAAATGCGTGACATACTTGAGCAAAGAAAAAGTCAGTTATTTTCCAAATCAATTGACACCATGAAAACCTTGGAGGGCCCTTCCCTCATGCAAGATGATAAGGTTCTTACAAAAGAAGAATTCAAGGCCAGATTGAACATGACCTAGCTTGCCTTGGATGTGAAATTCAATAGCCTCGCAAGCTTACCAATGATGGAAATAAGAAATTGCCTAGCAGATTTGGTTGTGGACAATGTAGAGCATAACTTTTTCGCTAAGAAATGACATGGTGTCCTAGTTGGCATTGAAAACAAAATATTTTTATCAAGGATAAAAGAGGAAATCATTGTGGGCTCACTCTGTGATTACATGAACATAAGATAGTTAAGGCAGTTAGGTTTTCCTACGCGCCATTGACAATCTTGGAGAGAATATATATGAAGGCTTCTTCAACAAAGAGAGTGTGAGCCTCATCGAATCACCACATATTTTTTCCCTTCAAATTTTGTAAGTAAGAGCAATTCAAATTTCCCCTTTTCTATTTTTTCTCCTAGGCCTTGGCCATGTCTTTTTCCATGTGGTTGCCATATGCATCAACTATGAAAACCTGGCACTAACTAGTCTTCCTCTTTTTTCGCATCCAAGATTTCCCTATATTTCCAAGTCCATGGGAACCCCATCCAGCTCATGAGAGTGAACGCTTTCAAATTTCCGTTTAAATATTATCATGGGAATTTTGTAGAGGCATGTGTGCACTACCATTTCTGATATCGTGAACTAGTCATATTTGGAATCTATTTGTGAAAATCTACTCAAGACTCACATTCCTTTTATTGTCTCATCTTGACATTTGTTGAGTGAAACCTTGAGTATATGAGCCTGTTCAAACCTATTTTGATTGATAATGAAATAATACTTCAAAGTCTTTTGCCAAAAATCATCTTATTTTTTGTTTATCCTCTTGTAAATCATCATTGTTTCATTTGCTTACATTATACTTGAGAGGGAAAAATATCTATGTTTGAGTGATCTAGTCTTCATTTTTTTTTACGTAGAACAATGCGTGGGGAAACCCACCAAGCAATTCCCCTCATTTCGAGGATGGTACCCACGGTAAACCACATTCTTTAGAAAGCCAATGCCTTTTCTCGTTCAATTAAGAGCTCAACATGTCACTTGCGAGAATTGAACCTGGGTGGGGGGTATAACACCCCACAGCACAAACCACTCGAGCTAGACCCAATTCACAATCTAGTCTTCATATATATACAAAAATTGTTCACATTTTGTAACTAATTTGAAAACTACCTAGTCCATTCTCATGTAGGAATAAATGATTTATAGATTATCTATTAATGCAAGAATAGAGATGGTCTATTTGAGTTTACAAGCTTTTGGGTGAGCTTTGCTACCTAGCATTTCCCCTACAACACTTTCATGAATACAAGTGGAGAGTATCCTTCACATAGAGGACAACCCCCTCTTTAAAAATCAAGGAGGGTGCTCTTTGATTCCCCACAAAGACACCCCTCAAGATTCACTCCCTTTTTCCTAGTAAGAAAAAGAGATTAACAACTATCTCAATCCCGGCCCAATTAATGCATAACAAGCTCAAACCCCAAATCTCTTATAGTCGTAGAGGACCGTAAGCTTGATAATCATATCCAAGAAGTGTAGCTTGCAAGAGGTGTCCTAAAATTGGTTCTAGAAACATTGTCACTCAAAGAGGGCAAGCAAGACGTACCCTTTGTTCAGCACGTATAGGATTTTGGACGCTTAATAATTTTCTTGAAAGTCCACACTTGACTAGCTCCATGTATGAGTAATGGAACCTGACATGGCATCCACTTTGGTACCATGGTGGTCAAAAACAAAGGTCAACTTGCGAAAGCATAACTTCCTCATATGAACTTTGATTGAGGTGATCTTTGTGTCGTTGGAAATCTCTTGACAACTAGAACAACATCAAAGGAATGTGAACTTGTTTGCAAAATTTTGACCCCAAAAACAACAATTTAATGCCCCAAATAGTGTTCGAAAGTTTTTAGGACCCCAGATCACCAAAATAGGACCTACCCCTAAAATGGGCCATGTTGCCACCTTATACACACCTGGGCTAACGTGGAAGAAATCTTCAATCCACTTGGTCTATCCTTGGGGGCAAGTTTTGAGTCAAGGTGCTGTCAATTGATCCTCAACTCCTTTGTCTAGGCCAACTCCTAGCGAAGCCAAGGGGGGTAGTCCCTATGAAAATAATCTAAGGCTTTTACTCTACTGAAACTGAAAAGCACAACTATTCTAGGAGTTTATATTTGAGGCACAAGATAAACTTAGCAGCATAAATTGACCAAAAGGATGCAGCCTGTGTAAAACCAATAAACATTAATCATTCACCACATAAATTTTACATCAATAGATAAGCTGACAAGAAATAAATAAAGATAAACCAGTGCCAGAAAAAAACAAATTGTGATGTGATGAATGTGCCTTGTTAATTTTATCTTGAGGATTTTAATTAGGGGATTTGGAATATTAAACAAGTTTTTTGAAACTGTGAAGTGGGGATTGAAGTAGGGGGTCCCCACTCTTCGTGTGCAAAGTGAAATGTGGCCTCTTTGTTCGTTATTCGCCAATCTTATAGACTTACCGACCGGGTGTGCCGTAGGTCCAACGAGGAGAGTTTCCCCTTGACTCAACACACTCCACCCAGGGTAGAGGTCTTAGATGAATAACACAACTTAGAGATTTTCCTAATTATACTAGCATGCATTGCTCAAACCATTTCTAGGTCTCCAAAGCCACTTGGCGTAGCAGTGGGATTGCATACGTGGTTGAGCAATTCGGATTTATTCCAATATCTTGCAAAAATGAAAGTAGCAATTATTGTTCTATGAAAGCAAACCTAAAACTTGCAATTAATTTTAGGACTTCGATTTAGTGAGATAAGTTTATTTTATCTTCTTTATGCAAGTAAAGCTAAAGGAAGCAAAAGAAACGGGACACAACCCCGAAAAAACAAGAAAAGGAAAAAGACACCGGTTTCCCCCCCCAGGGAAAGGGGAAACGACGAGAGGCGAGCCTTGTGGCTCGCAAACTTTATTACAATCCTAAACTACTTTCTTTTTTAGAGGCACTTGATCTTTATAATGAGAGATCAAGGCTTACAATGCCTTTTCCAGTAATATAAATGAACTAAAAAGGCTCTCAGGAGCGCCGAGGGGGTTTGAAAGAGGTTGAAACTTCAAAAAATGGTCGGAGCCTCTTCTTGTACCTGTTATTTCTGCGTGAAAACAGCAAGCTATTAAACTCAAAAGATGGCCAAAAACACTTTGGGAAGTGTCTTTGGTCAACTCAAAAAATTGCAAAATTTGACGAAGTTAAACTAGGCTAAAACAAGGGAAAATAACTAAGGAGTGAGAGTTAGAAAGCTAGCCTCCTTAGGGTCTTTTAGGCTGATTTAATATCAGCAAACAAAGCACTTTAAATTGCAGATTTATAACTTTCAAAGCACACAAAGACTTGCCTATTACTAGCCTTCAAATATGCTAGGAAATAAAGGCTAAACTAAGGCAAAACTTAGACTAGATCTAGGTAAAAGATAAAGTTCCTTAAATACACTTTAGATCTGATCTTTTAGAGATGCATGCAAATGAATTAGAACAGATTTATCTTTATCAGATCAACTATCTTCTTGCATGCAAACTAAAACCCAAAGAAACCAATTTTTAAATAGAATTTTAGTGAGAGAGAGGAAGAGACAACTTGAAGAAATAGAACTTGGGCAATAGAGTCTATCGGTGGATTGAGGAGGGACTATGCCTTTGAGTCTTGGAATTGTGAGAGATGCAAACAAGCTCAGCCACCTTTCCAAGCAATGAGATCCTGTATGCTTCAAAAGACTTGCAAAAAGATTGTTAAATTCTGGAGCTCCCTACACATGAAATCTAGATAGCATGTAATTAAGCAAAATTTGCATGCAAATCTTTAACCGCTTATGTAAGAAGACAAAAAGATCTAGAAAACAAACTAGTTCAAAGATCTTTTCCTACCGGGTGACAACACCCCTTCAAAGGCCAATATCAACAATAGAAAAGCAAGTAATTACAACAACATCACCTCATAGATTTGAGCACATGAGAATGATCATCTACACACTTGCACAATACACCTTCTTGATCTCCAAAGTCTTTATTCAATCTTTAAATAGAAAATATGATACAATATAGGTATAGCTTCTTCCCTAAAACTCCAACTAACAAATGGAGAGGGGTAGCCTTGTTTATATAGCAAAAGGGGTGATACTTCCAAGAGAGATGCACATAGGCTAAGGAAGAGATGCGCATGAGCTAAGGGGAGTGGCGCACCTAGTGAGTTGGGAGATGTGTGGAGTGGATGGGAGGTGAAGGGTAGTGAAGTAGGGTGTAGAGGGAGTGAAATGAGGTGGAATGGGAGTGAAATGAGGTGGAATGGGAGTGAAGTGAGGTGGAACTCAAGTAAGTTGGAGTGGGAAGTCGAGTGGTAGCTTTGGGATGTGTGCCATCCCTTCTAAATGCACCTCCAAGGAGATCGTTGCCTTTTGTAAAGCAGTCGGGATTAGGAGGGAGCTAATTGTCCCACATAATCCTCAATAGAATGGTGTGGCAGAAAAAAAGAACCGATCCATTGAAGAATCTGTTAAGGTAATGATGAATGACCAAAATCTATCCATGTTTATATGGGGAGAAGCAGCTATGACAACCGTATATATTCAGAATAGAAGTCCTCATCGTATATTGAAGAACATGACTCCAGAAGAAGCCTTCTCCGAAAAGAAGCCAAGTGTGGAACACTTGAGGATCTTTGGTTGTCTTGTCTATATCCATATTCCCAAAGACAAAAGGAAGAAGTTGGAACCTTCAGGAAAGAAGGGCATATTCGTTGGGTATAGTGAAACATCAAAAGCTTACAGAATCTATCCCAGGTCAACAGAAGAATGAAATCAACAGGGACGTGACTTTCGATGAGAAGATTCCCTTCAAGAAATCTATAGAAGATTCCATAGACTCCAATGATGAAGAAGAACATGAAGATCCCAAGGAAGAAAGTACATGTTCTCCAGAACATCCCAGTGTAGAACCAAACCAACCACTTGAACCTATAGAACCAGTTGTTGTACCCAAGAACAGAAAACGACCAACATGGCTAGAATCCACCTTACAGGAAGCAAAAAAACATAAAGCTCCCAGTGGCACCTGAAAGCAAGATGCCAAATGATTCTCGAGTTATGAGGTACTCATGACAAATCTTGTGAATGCAAAACCTTCCACCTTTGAAGAAGCAGTCAAAAAGAAAGAATGGAAGGAAGCTATGATRGAAGAATATCAATCCATCATGAAAAATGATGTATGGAAAATTGTGCCTAGACCTGAAGGAAATTCTGTAGTAACTTCAAGATGGGTTTAGAAGATAAAGCATGCAGTAAATGGGAGTATCRATAAATACAAGGCAAGATTCGTGGCTAGAGGGTTCTCCCAGCAAGAGGGAGAAGACTATGATGAAACATTTGCTCCAATTGCCAGATATACCTCTATTAGAGCCATCATATCTCTTGCAGCATCCATGGGTTGGAGTTTACATCAGATGGATGTAAAGACCGCTTTTCTCAATGGAGTAATTGAGGAARAAGTATACATAGAGCAACCTCAAGGTTTTRAGGTACACCCGAGAGAAACCCATGTATGCAGATTAAAGAAGGTCTTGTATGGACTCAAGCAAGATCCAAGAGCTCGGTATGCACAAATTGACAGTTACTTGACAAGACTTGGATTTTCCAAGAGCTATGCTGATCCAAACCTTTATTACAAGGTTGTGAATGATGCACTTGTGATCCTACTACTATATGTTGATGATTTGTTTTTGACAGGTGCAGAACCTCTCAATATTCAGTGTAAGAGGGAGCTAGCCTCTGAATTCGATATGAAGGATCTTGGTCTCGTGCATTATTATTTGGGACTAGAAGTATGGCATAAGCGTGGTGAAATCTTCCTAGGGCAAGGGAAGTATGGTGTAAAGATCCTTTAGAAGTTTGGGATGATGGATTGCAAATTCATGGTAACTCCCATGGTGAAAGATCTAAGGAAGTTGAGAGACTTTGATTTTGATCGAATAGACTCATCCCTGTACCAGTAGTTGATTGGCTCATTGATGTATTTGGTTAATACCCGGTCGGACATTTGCTTTGTTGTGAACACGCTGAGCCAATTCTAGGTGGAACCTAGACATGAGCATTGGATAGTTGCAAAACACATTTTGAGATATATTCATGGGACGCTAAATAATGGTTTGAGATATGCCTCAAACAGTGACGTTCAACTGCATGGATTTACTGATTCAGATTGGGCAAGGAGTGCAGATGACAGAAAGAGTACTTCTGGTATATGTTTCAGTTTGGGATCTACTATGATATCATTGGCTAGTCGGAAACAGAAGTTTATTGCACTCAGCACTGTAGAAGCAGAATATAGTGCAACTTGTGATGCTTGTACAGAAGCAGTATGGCTCTGTAAGCTGGTTTCTGGACTATTTGATCAGGTGTTAGATTCGACTATGATATATTGTGATAATCAAAGTTGTGTGAAGCTTTCAGAGAACCCCATGTTCCATGACAGGTCAAAGCACATTGAGATCAAGTACTATTTTATTCGTGATGAAGTCCAGAAGGGAGAAGTGATTCACCAGTACATCTCCACCGATGAGCAGACAAGTAATATTTTGACGAAGCCTTTGTCCAAGATAAAGTTTGCATACTTGAGGGACAAGCTGGGACTTGTGGAGATTTCTCCCTTGGTTGAAAGGGAGTGTTGATATATGGCATCATGGATGGTCAGTGTGTTGGTGGACAGACATTCTCCAGGTGGAGAATGGTCCAGGATGACAGATTGTTGGTAGATAGACATTCTCCAGGTGGAGAATGGTCCAGGTTGACAAATTGTTGGTGGACTACAAGATAAGTAGTGCGCAAGTCTAGAGGAGTGCAACTACAACGACTGCAGTTGGGTATTGGTCTTGGT
>JASDQU010100922.1:39157-82906 GCA_032191745.1 Picea mariana | reverse complement strand
GTTACTATTTTGATTCTCTTTAATCTTGATATGTTTGACGAATGTCAAATTGATGTACATGTATATACATATAAAATAATAATATTATATATTAATTTTGAAATTCCATATATATAATTCAATATTAATATATAATATTGTAAAATTTTGACATGAAATTGAAATTGACATATTTGAAATGAGAATTTGTAATTTCAAATTTAAAATTAAATCTTTTTAACTAAATTTATAGTTTATTCATACATGGCTAATCCAATTTTACTTCTCTCATTTTTTAAAATGGCATTAACACTTTTTAGGTCTAGATTATAACTTATAATTTTTTATTTTATTTTTTTGAAAATAGCATTAACATTTTTTGAAGTTTAGACTTTAACTTATTAAACCAATTATCATGAAAGATCGTTTTCTTGGGAGAACGCTGGAGTGTTAAATCCACCCAATCATACTTGCATTCACCTCTGCACATTGTGAACGTTGAATGGATCAATGGCATTCTCTACATTGTAAAGGGTAAAGGTGTTGTCTACATTGTAAAATTTAACAAGAAGTATTGTTTTGAAATTCGTACCCTGAACCATAGTAAAAAGTAATTACTAAACAATGACTACGTTGAACGATAACCCTTTCAAATATTACAACTTTTGAAATGTGTAGAATTCAGTGATGGGTTATAGAATAAAAACTTTAATTTTATTTTTATTTTTATAAAGTTTATTAAAAATGTAGTAAATTAAATAATGGACAAGTTTAATTTCTTTTGTGTTCATCTTCTTTCTAATAAGAATTTTGTTAAAAGTTATACTCCAATTGATTAATGAGAATTTTACTAAAAATAAAGTATTATATATGGACTTTATTTAATATTTTAATTGTTGCACCAAGAATAAGAAAATGCACCTACAACCTAATATGATTGACACGTTTTCATGTGGATATTGTTTATTTCATTATATGTTGACTTCTAATAATAATAATAATACTAAATATAAATATAATTTGGAATAAAAATATCCTTATATAAAGAAAAATATTTGATATGTAAACCTAATATAAAAACTACCTTTTTTGTTGTACTAATAAATGATGCAGTGTCAAATTTTTTTAATCACCATATTTATTTTTCTTGGAGGCTGAAGGGTTGAGCATGGCTTTAGATGATGCAAAATGAAGGTGCATGGTAAGAGGGATAAATGTTGGAAGGCAAGATTATCTAACGCATTTATTATTTTTAGATGATGTCCTTTTATTTTGCTTTGGATCGTTGAGAGAATTAGAGGCATTCAATGATATCCTCCTTCTATATAAAAAGGCCATAGGGATGGAGTTTAACAAGTATGCAAAATATATAAATCATTTTGAGGATGAAAGAATCATAGTTGCTAGAAGTTTTCTACCTTTCCAAACTCTTGATATCAGTACTAGGATAAAATACCTGCGATTTATGATGAAACCTAAAAAATACACAAAAGTTGCATGGAACTAGCTAATTTGAAAGGTGGAGAAGCGAATCTCCCTGTGGTGTATCAAATGGTTGTCCATAGGAGGGCAATTAGTACTGGTTAAATCTGTATTGGAAGCATTTTAGTGTATTGGCTCACTTTGGCCCACATCCCAAAAGGTACTCTGGAAAAGATAAGGATATTTTGCGTTAACTTTCTATGGCAAGGCATTAGTGAGTACACATGAAACTTTCTATGGAAGGGCATTAGTGAGTACAAAGGCACTGACTGGGTCAACTAGCGAAGGATTGCAGTACCAAAGGCACTTGGAGGATGGGGAATGAAGGACATACATCTATTTGGAATTTCTATTGCTGCTACTTTCCTATGGAACACGATGACTAAGGAGAGTTTATGGAGAATAATTCTAATACAAAAGTGCATAGCTTAAGGTTCCATCTTGGATTGGATTAGGTCTAAAAGAAAATCCATTTAGAATGTCTCAAATCAATGGAAATAAATGACTTTGGCTTTTTTGGTGGTGGGGAAATATCTCGCATGGAAAGTAGGAAATGGTTCACAAGTCAGAGTTGGGTCAGATGCCATAGTGGGTTGTGATCGGAATATATTTATTTTAGATGGGTTGGTTCAATATCTCCTTACCATTGGAAAGGAAACGTTAAATAAAGTGATAAATCCAATTAGCACAAATATCTGGTCTCGAGGTTGGTTAAGCTCGACAAAATTAAATTTGGATGGCGATTGGGAAGAGGAATGGAAAATATTTGTAGTTACTATCCAGAGGGCTCAACTAGATGTAACACACCCTAAAGTCACTTCTAGGCATATGTCACTAAAATTCAGACTCCGTCACATATTGAAATTTTCAAAAAATCTTTTACTTATCTCATTAATATTATGATATCGTTAATTAATTAATTCCAGCCTCCTTAAATGCTCATATAACCTTATTTAGAGCTTTGATACCAATTCATAACACACTCAAACCCCTGTCTAGGATCTCCAGGATCTAAAACCGACATTACTAATATGACTAGCATATGAAGCAGTTATGCAGTCCTAACAACATATTATTCCATGCATAATTATAAATCATTATTGCATAACACAATTAAGAATATTCAAACACACATTTATCATCATAAAATCGCATAACATAACACTTATATTTTTATAAAGGCACCAGCTAGTTGCAAACCTCAGACGTTGCACGCAATCATAGACACTATTGTTCTAGCACTCTCAACAACAAGTCACCCCCAAGCTGGGGCTATGACTCCACCATGGAAAAGGATACCTAAGGCAACTAAGGTCTCACAGTCAACACCAACAATGGCTAGGCCAAGGTACCAAACTACAACAACAATTCCAACCTACAACCTCATTCCCCATCATCCTACACAACCCAAGGAAGTGTACCCGCTTCTCTACACTACAGTCCCTTGAGATGTCCCACTTCCCTTCCAAGGCTCGAGCATAGGTCTACTAGGAAGTCTCGGGGCATTGTGGCCCCAGGAAATCCATCTACACTCAAGATTTTCTAACCACCCTCTAGGCCTCACACCAAGGAAACCTATCCCATTCCATCCTCCCTCCAAGGTTCCATCCTTCCCTAAGGAAACCCAAGGAGAATTGCACACCCCAATCCACCTAGGACTCATAGGGTTCACAATGTCATAGGGTTACAATGGCTCCTCCGCTCACACCCAATAAACAATGGTAAAAATGGCCAAGAATGATGGCTTCCTCGCTAAGCCCAAACTTTAAATATGCATGTTCTCTTTTTTACAAGTGGCTCTCAAAGAACTATTCACCCTCCACTTGGGAACTCATTCTCCCACTTGAGAACTTAGGATACAATCATAAATTAAGACTTGGGACATATGAATATATTATTATTTTCGCGGGCTTAATCCCCCTTGACTTAGCCCCTTTCTTTAAGCCCTTGGCTCCATTTCCCTCTAGTGGGGTCATGTCCCCCCATACTCTCTTGTCTAAATTGGTTTCCAACAATGATTCATTTTTATTAATATCATGAGTGTGATTACAATGTACAATGCTAGGTTCACCGATCTTTTAGCATATAGGCTCTCTGATCTAATATCACATAGGCACTCTGGCCCAAAACATATATACACAAGCACTTCGGCCTAAAAACCATATTGGTTCACCGGCCTATAAAAACATATGTACATTTACAACTTGGGTTATTACATTATAATTAACACAAATGAGGATGAACTGTTGTGGAACAAGAACATATTTGAAGGACATTACACTACCAAGATGGGATACAGAGCTCTCATTGACTAGTGCGAGGGCAAAAGTTTGGTGATGCCAGAAGATTTGGAAGATAATAGTGCCACCTAAGACCATACTCTTTATGTGGCTTTGCATAAACAATAAAGTACTAATGTGGGAAGATTTAAGAAAGAGAGGTAAAAAAGGGTTTGACATTTGTCTTCTATGTCGTGCCAATGATGAAGATACTTCTCATTTATTTCTGTTTTGTGCATTCTCACAGTAGGTTTGGAGGGAGCTCAAGGGTCACCTGGGCATATCCAATCTCTAGCACTAGGGTTAAATTGTTGAATGCCTAAACTTGTGGTTCATAAGAAAAGAATTAAAGCTGCCATATGCACTTCCCTATACAACACTCTGGGGAATCTGGCTTGCTTGAAACTCAATTGTGTTTAGTGAGAAACTTGTTCGTGTCTTTTAAGCAATGACTCAAATATTAATTCAATTTTCTTTTTACAAGCAGGTTGTAGTCCATAAGACACTCAGATTGGTGGGATCCTTGGTGATTGATAAGACTAGGTTGTGGGATTTTCTTGACGGTGCTAGTAAAGACTCAAAGTGTGGATGTGGTTTTTCCTTATACATGTCCGAACAAAAATACTTTACATTCATGGAAAATATTGGGGTTGGCTCTAATAAGTATAGTGAATTTATGGATTTGCTTTTCCTCTTAAAATTTGCTAGGGGTGGAGAAGTGAATGGTTTGCAAGTATATGGAGACTCTAGTTTGGTCATAAACTTAATGTGGGGAATTAACCAAGTCCACAGCATCAATTTAATGTTGTTGGCTGCTCGTGTTAAGGATGATTCTTTTCAATTCTACAAGATCGAATTTGCCCATGTTTACCGTGAATTAAATCAGAAAAAGATAAATCATCAAATGATGGATTGAACTTGTTGGATAACCATTACACCTTAAGGGAATATGATATAGGAAGAATTGTGGCTCAAAGCCAAAACTCCATTGAGAACGTTTAAATCTGTGTTTTTAGTATTGTGGTTTGTATTTAAATATTACTGAACAATATCAAAGGACCAAGTGTTTTGGAAGGTTGTTATGTATATTGGAAAAATAATTTTGAAGGGTGTAGACAAAATTGGTCTAGATTGTAGAAATAATGTTGTAAAAGTAATGAACAATGACCATCTCTGTAAAGATCTTTCTATTTAATGTAGAACAATACCTGAGGATTATATTTATCTTTACCTTGAATATAAATATGTTTTTTTCTTTGAAATATATATATAGAGAGAAATATTTACATCTTAAGAGATTTGTTCCTTCTCTATGCTTTATAAATTCAAGATTGAAATGAATCAACACTGATTTAAACTCAATAAATTGAAAATAAACCACAAAATCTCACTAAAATCCATCATTCTATTACAAAGAAAAAGAAAAAAATGAAAATGTACAAACCCAAACTCAAATTGTAAAAAAAAAATGTACCACATAATAAAAACTTGACATAAAGTAATTATATGGTTTTAGTTTAGGGTGATAGATCGATTGATTAAATGTGATGGTTTAATTCCCATAAATGACTAATTTTAATCTTATAGTTTACTATAGATGTTGTGTCAACCCTATAAAAATGAAAACAGAAATAATTATATAATTTTCTAAACAGTAGACAAATCCAAATTCATATTCATTTCAATCTAGTCAAGGTAAGTCAATTCCATCTCCAAACACTATTTATACACAGAATCAATGCATCTCGTTCATTAACCAACCCTGAAACCAAACGAGCGACAATCCAGACTTGTTTCTTTCAACCTGCGGATTCAGACTAAGGGTTTAAATAAATAATTTTTCATACACGTTATTTACCAAATATTATAGTTATAGTTACCAGAGTTTGACATAGCTGTCGCTTTGGCCGAGTGGTTAAGGCGTGTGCCTGCTAAGTACATGGGGTTTCCCCGCGAGAGTTCGAATCTCTCAGGCGACGGAGGGTTTTGTGTTTTTCATTTTCATTTCCCTCGCCGGTTATAAAAGGCACATAAAAAAAGTGACTAATAATGGTTAATAATAGTGCAAGTCATTGTAATTAAAAAGGAAATATTTCCACAATATATATTTTTCAATATGATGATGATGATTACTTTCTCCAGTTTTGGGTATGATAGTTTTATTTTGTATGGTTTATGGTCGAAGTCTTAAAACTATTTTGCTCAAAGTAATTTTACTTTTATTTTATATAGTTTATAATTGAAATCTTAAAAGTAATCTTATTTTATTTTGGTTAATAATAGTGCAAGTCATTATAATTAAAAAGGAAATATTTTCAATATATATATATTTTCCACTTTTCCAATATGATGATGATGATTACCTTCCCCAATTTTGGGGTATGATAGTTTTATTTTATATGGTTTATGGTTGAAGTCTTAAAACTATTTTGGTTATAGCTTAAAGTAATTTTACTTTATTTTATATAGTTTATAATTGAAATCTTAAAAGTAATTTTATTTTATTTTTTATAGTTTATAATTGAAATCTTAAAAGTAATTTTATTTTATTTTTTTTAAGTGTATAATTGAAATTTTAAAAACTATTTTGATTAAAACTCAAAGTAATTTTACTCTATTTTTTATTTATTATAGTTTATAATTGAAATTTTAAAAGTAATTTTACTTTATTTTTTATAGTTTATAATTGAAATCTTAAAAGTAATTTTATTTTATTTTTTATAGTTTATAATTGAAATTTTAAAACTGTTTTTTATTTGAAATCTTAAAAGCAATTTTATTTTATTTTGTATAGTTTATAATTGAAATTTTAAAACTGTTTTTTTATTAGTAGAGAGTTTGTTTTTTCTTTGATGTAAAGAAATAGGTTAATGGGTTAAGACCCAGAGGTATTTAGAAAGAGTAAAGTTTGTCATAGTGACTAATCAGTCCACTTTCCTGGATGATAACCAATGATGATTGTCCTCACCAAATTAACCACTAAATTATAAAGTTTTCCCACTATTTGATTTTGGTTTTTCATATTTTATTTGGATTTTTTCATTTTTTGGTTTCTCTAGTGTGTCACCCTTGATGGAATAAAGTAATTTTATCTTGTGTAGTTTATGGTTAAAGTTTTAAAACTATTTTTGATTAGTTGATATTTCTTTTTCTTCCTCCTATGTACAAAAACTTGTTAATAATTCAAGAGTGGGAGGTATTTAGAAAAAGTGAAAATTTACCCATTTTTGGATCACTAATAAGACATTTCAAGTAAGGAGTGTCTTCCTTACATAACAATGATGAGTTCATCACCAAACCAGATAATAACTATGATAATTATCCTCACCACTGATTAACCACTGAATTATAAAGTTTTACACTTCAAACGAAAAGAGAAATAATGACCACATGACTTATTAACAAACACCCAAGTTCGTCCATCCGACAAACATGGAGGAAAGTCAATAGTTGACTTTGCTCCATGCCCATTGGATGCACGAAATCTGCAATCAAGATAAGGAAACTAAAATACCAACTAGTTCCAACTATACTGAGTGTTGATGAATAAATTTATTAGTTATTCCATGGATGACTAGTTAATCCCTGTAACTAGTCATTAATTGATTCCAATTACCTTTTCTACACATAATGTACTACCTTCAAAGCCATGGAATGTGAACATCGATGAAAAACAATGTGGTTACATCTTTGTTTTTTTAATGGCGTGTGAATAAAGGATATCAACAATTGACAACAACAAGCAAATAGTGATATTTACATGCAAATCAGTCTATCCTCTCTCAATTCAAAACATTGAATTTGAGTGCCAAACATTGACAAATGAAGACGTTAACAACGGTTACGAAATGTCAATGCTCCAATTTTCAACCTCTGTATTTATCACTCTCTTTTTAACAAAACAAAACGAACTTTAAATTTGACCTGGCATTTTCAATGAAGGGAGAATGATCTTATCAATTCTGTAGAGCTTCATATATGACTGTAATGTATAGTATGCTCAAGTTAATAACACTCTAGCGAAAAAAAAATATAACGACATTTCCTATCAAAATGTTGGCACTCCTCAAATCTCATATTGTAACCTCCACCAAATAGGCAGAGCTAAGTAGACATGGAGATCTAGCATTTTGAAGATTTCACTCTACCCTTAGTTATCCCATTAGTAGTCACTCTACCCCTCCAATTCTTAAGCCAATCTAACTACTTCACTCCCAGTTTTGGCCAAGATGGCTACACTACAATGACAAGAAACCAAATTAATGCAAGACTACAACCTCACTTGAGTTCACAACCTGCAACATCCACCTTGAGCCCTAAAACCTGATCTCTATGATCACTAATTGCATTCATAGAAGCACCCAAAGTGCTCCTTGGTGCTTTGAACCTCAAGGTGGTGTTCTCAAATGTGGATGATTTACAACTTCTATGCAATGCAAACAACCAAGATCAAACATGAAAGTATGTCAATCCTCTAAAAAAAAACCTTGAACCTAGAGCTATTTTCCCCTCTCAAAATGCAAACAACCAAAAACAAATATAGAAGGATGGGGTCCTCTACAAAAAAACCTTTAATTTGGAACTACTTTTCCCCCTTGTCACTACAACAAAACATGCAATTAGCGCCAAAATTTAGTGTATTTTACTCCATGAATTAGACACATTTTCTAGCGCAAAATGGGGCGCAATATGGTCTTTTTATAATTGCGCCAGATTTAGTGTCGAAATTAGCACCAAAATTAGCTCCATATTTAGCACCGGAAAAATAGACAAGAATTGCACTAGGATTAGTGCCAGAATTAGCGCCAGGATAACACCAGAATTAATGCCAGGTTTAGTGCCAAGTGTTTCTTTTGATATGCCTTCCAATTTTTCTTCCATTTTTGCGTCTGGTTTGGCTTCCTGTTTTACGTCCAGTTTTGCTTCTGATATGGCTTCAATTTTTTCTTCCATTTTGGCACTAGGAATAGAGCCAGGTGTTGCTTCCATTTTTTCTTCTGATATGCCTTCCAATTTTGCTTCCATTTTGGCTTCTGGTTTGGCTTCAAGTTTTTCTTCTAATATGGCTTCCAATTTTGCTTCCAGTTTGGCTTCTAGTTTGGCTTCCATTTTTACATCTAGTTTTGCTTCCCATTTTTCTTATGGTTTGGCTTCTAGTTTTGCTTTTGGTGTGTCTTCCAGTTTTGCTTCATTCGTTGCTTCCAAAAATGCTTCTTGTTTTTCTTACAGTTATTAATTTAATATGTTTTATTTCAATTTAATTAGTTAAATATATCATGTCTCTTAAATAATTTATATGATTATACAATAATTCATAGAAATGCATTTGAAATATATTACAAGATAACATTTATAAAAAAAAATTATAGGAAAAATGACATCCATACAAATAACAACATCATTATACTTATTAAATCTCCATCAAAATAGAATCTACAACATCCAGTATATATAAAATAACACAATAATTATTATAACATGATCATCATCTATAATTAAAACAAGTGAGTAAAATATCTATAATTTAAGTGAATTTGACAACATCCATCATGAGCAGTAAATCAAAACCATCATATGTAATAAATATGCATCCAAAAATAATCAACTACTTTCAATATATAAAAATTGACGAGTCAATATTGATAAGATCATCATCATACATAACTAAAACAAGTGAAAGTAAAATATATATGAAAGTAGATCAATATCATTTGAAAATGATACATGTCCAACAATTGACATAACTCAAAATGATACATCATGTACAAATGATATAAATAAAAATGATAAATTATGTAAGACAAAATGATACAAGTCAATATGATACGTCATGTCCAAACGATATAAGTCAAAATGATACAACTCAATAATATGGTACTGGAGGCCGTGAAAATGATACATATGATAGTAACCATGAAAAGAAGCATTATAACAATATATCAAAAATGATCCATGATGCAGTCTATATGATCATGAATGTCAATGGCTACTACCAACAACTGCCTCAACATCATCATCACCATCATGATCATGATCGTCATCATCACCATCTGCATTGGCAATGGCATCGTTGTCATCTATATCTGTGTCATCATGATCAACATCATCTTCCATCCTAGCATCAGACCCAACATCATGATCTGGATCTATTTGTTGAGGATGATCTGGATCTTCTTGAAGATCCTTGTTCTACAAAAACAAACATTTAGAATGAAAAGTTATTATTTATTTTATGCAATAATTAATTTCTCTGTGATATATCTAATATTACAACATATGAAAGGAAATACTAATCATATTACATCATACCAAAGAGCACATATGATAATAAAATATCAAATAAGTTACAACTAAGATGCCATTCCAATGATGTAAAACATTCAACAATTCTAATAAACGTTAGTAAATATCATTAAAAAATGTTATGCCTAGCCTTGCCTTGACATGCCATGCCTTGCCTTGACATGCCATGCCTAGCCTTGTCATGCCTTGCCTTGACAAGCCATGCCTTTCCTTTACATCTCTTTCCTTGCCTTGACATGTCATGCTTTGTCTTACCTTGACATGCCATGCTTTACCTTGACATTCCTTGCCTTGCCTTGCCCTGACATGCCATGCCTAGACTTGCCATGCCTTGCCTTTACAATCCATGCCTTGCCTTGACATGGATTTCCTTGCCTTGACATACCATGCCTTGTCTTACCTTGACATGCCATAACTTGCCTTGAAATTCCTTGCCTTGTCATGCCTTGCCATGGCATGCATTTCCTTGACAAGCCATGCCTTGCCTTGCCTTGCCATTCCTTTCCTTGACAATCCATGCCTTGCCTTGACATGTCTTTCCTTTCCTTGACAAGCCATGCCTTGCCTTGAAAAGCCATGCCTTGCCTTGACAAGCCATGCCTTTCCTTGACATGTCTTGCCTTGCCTTGACATGCCATGCCTTTCCTCGACGAGCCTTGCCTTACTTTGGCATGTCTTGCATTGGCATTCCATGCCTTGCCTTGAATTAACATGCCTTTCCTTGAAAGACCTTGCCTTGCAATGACATTCCTTGCCTTGACATGCCATGCCTTTCCTTGACATGCCATGCCTTGCATTGACATGCCATACCTTGCATTGCCTTGAAATGTCATGCCTAGCTTGGCCATGCCTTTCCTTGACAAGCCATGCCTTGCCTTGACATGTCTTTCCTTGCGTTGCCATGCCTTGCGTTAACAAGACATGCCTTGCCTTGACAACAAATGCCTTGCCTTGACATGTCTTGCCTTGCCATGGCATGATTTTCCATGCGTTATCATGCCTTACCATGACATTCCTTGAAATGCCTTGCCTTGACTTTCCATGCTTTGCATTGACATGCCATGAATTTCCTTGATATTCCTTTCCTTGCCTTGCCTTGCCATTCCTTGCCCTGATATGCCTTTCCTTGCATTGACATGCCTTGTCTTGACAGACCTTGCCTTGCATTGACATGCCTTGCATTGACATGCCTTGCCTTGGCATGCCTTGCCTTTCCTTGACATGTCTTTCCATGCCATGCCTTGCCATGCCTTACCTTGACATGTCTTGCCTTGCCTTGACATGTCATTCTATGCCTTGCGTTGACATGCCATGCATAGAATGGACGTGCCTTGCTTGTCCATGCCTTGCCTTGCCTTGACATGTCTTGCCTTGCTATGCATTTCCTTGACAAGCCATGCCTTGCCTTGACATGTCTTACCTTGCCTTGACATGACATGCTTTGACATGTGTTGTCATGCCTTACCATGACTTGCCTTGTAATGCCTTGCCTTGCCTTGCCATGCATTCCCTTGCCTTGCCTTGACATCCCATGCCTTGCCTTTCCCTGACATGCCTTGCCTTGCCTTGACAAACCTTGCCTTGCATTGACATGCCTTGCCTTGACATGCCATGCCTTGCATGTCAATGCCATGCCTTGGCATGCCATGCCTTGCCTTTCCATGCCATGCTTTTCCTTGACATGCCTTTCCTTGCCTTGACATGCCAAACATGCTCAATTGGAAGTATTGGGTGACATACATTCATCAATTGAGACTTGAACTAGGGTCAAATGCTTCAGTTTGCAATCCGAAAAAAAAATATTGTTCAATATGGAAGCATTGAGGTTGTAATAACATACACAAACATTTATGAAGAACTAGATGTTGATGAACAATGTGTGTATTGTTCCAGAATGGTTGCATGACATCTTCTTGGGATATGGAACCCCAACACTGTACAAAGGACCAATGTTCTTGATACTCTGTATGTTGTCAATTCTTGATACATTTGGCATACACACCAACCCTGTGGCTGTTGTGCATGCCAATTTGGCATGCACAACAACATGCACAACAATCACTGTGGTTGTTGTGCATGCCAATTTGGCATGCACAATATGCCTGTGGCTACTGTGCATGCCAAATTTGGCATGCACAATATCCTTGTGGCTACTGTGCATGCCAAATTTGGCATGCACAACAGCCCTGTGGCTTCTGTGCATGCAAATTTGGCATGCACATCAGCCCTGTGGCTTCCATGCATGCAAATTTGGCATGCACATCAGCCCTGTGGCTTCTGTGCATGCCAATTTAGCAAGCACAACAACCATGTGGTTGTTGTGCATGCCAAATTGGGGTGACATGCATTTGGTGATTAATTCTCAAAGTATCCAAGGTTTTATGTCACTAATCTTATCTTAGGCTCAATAGGAGTAGTAATATCTTTCATTTTTAGCAAATCCACCACTCATGTAACCCATTTTCTAAAGTAATTTGGAACCAATTCCTCTAGTATGCTTCTCAAAATAAAGAGAGGATTATAGCCAACATTGAATAAGAAAAAATAGCATCAAAAGAGGGTTGAGAGTGGCCTCTTTTAAAGTGTCAAGAACCTCATTCTCCCCTAATACAAAACAACAAAAAATGGATGAAGAATGTTCATGAGAAGCCATAACTACAAGAGAAGATGTATTAACATAAACAAGTTATTTTTGTAAGAAGTATTGAACATCCTAATCCAATGAGTTAGGTATCCTTCCATCTTCACTAATTCTTCCAAAGGTGGTTGAGTAACATCACTATTGGATTCTCACATCTCATTTATATGAAGTGTTGAGCACTCAACTAATTCATTGTACTTCTTAAAAGAAACATGAACCAAAGCTTGTAATTTTCTAATGAAATCCTCTAAATGGCCTTTAGTACTTCTTAATTCACTCACTTATTATAACATTCATAAAAAAGTCAAACATTATCACTCTAAATTGGGACACCTTCCTCACAAATATGGGAATAGAGTTCTATAATGATTTGATCTCATCTTGAAGTTGGATATTAGTTTCCTATGTAGAACATTCTTCTCAAGAAGACTAGAAGTATTGTTCTACAAAGAACTAACTTCATTTTGAATTATTTCATTAGTATCATGTAATGAATCAATGACATTAGGAAGCTTGTCTTTAGTGTCCTACAATGAAGTAATTTCATTCGGGAGTTCATTGTTATACTTCTATAAAGATGTCACTTGATCATTAAACTAAGTAATAATATCCCATGGTATAGGTTTTTCATTATGTAGTTTGGTATTAGTCTCTTGCAAGGAAGAAACACAATTATTCTCTCGTTACTCATGATGTTTCCAAAGGGGCAATTATTTTCATGCCAATGTTTCTGAAGTCATTCTTCTTTATCAAGGTCAATCATAGTGGAAGAAAATAATATTTTTTTTTTTTTTGTGCAACAACCACTATAGTATTGAACCAATTATAGAGTCTATTAGTTGGGAACATAAAGTAAAAAGGACCTCTTAAACTTAAAAAAATGACCACCTTAAAAAATTCCCCAAGTCCAAAAACTAAAAAAAGACATATATTCCAAGACCATGGGCATTGTTTGATCTAGTAACCATGTGTACATATTCAAGTCGGATAACTTCATCTTTGGGGACATGGCCACTAGGAATAATTGGGACAAATTGGAAAACACAATCAACTCAAAGAAACATATGATAAAAACAAATTTGCATTAGTGGACTAATTTGAGTAGCATTGGCTATTAAAGGAGTTCTTTTCAAGTGATTGTAGAACTCAAGAGATTCTTGAGTTGGTGCCTTTAGACATTTTGTGGGATATGTGTGGCTTCCATCAAGGATCTAAATATTTCATCTAATTCATTGTTGACTTCTCTAGGAAGTCATGGGAGTACTATATGAAGCTTAAGATCAATGCTCTTGATATCTTCAAGATGTTTATAACTAAAGCTGAAAGGCAAACTAGAAGGAAGTGCTTGGAACCATTTGGAAGGTTTTGTCGAATGATGCACTTTCAGATGTTGGTGGGAGCGATGTGTTTTGTGTAAGGACAAAAAAAACACATGAATTATTCCCTCTTCACATGGTTACCAGAATGAGCTATCATATAACTTTGAAACAATTCATAGAACTGAAATGTCATTTGAAAGTGAGGATAGAAAATGGTGAACCTGCATTGATACTATGTGAAAAGGTTAGTCATTAAAAATGTTTCAAGGAGCTACTAGTTGCAAGGGATGATCTTGGGTTGGTAAATATGGCAGAATATAATGAAGTAATCATATCAGAATAAAGTGGCTTTGTTTCTTATGTCCATAAAATTATTTGGGATGCACTAAAAGCATGACATAAAAAAAATTCAAGTGATCTCCAAGTCTTCTATCCTCTTCATTTTGTGGCTAGATATGGTGACATCTTAGTTCCTCAGAACTTCTACAACAACATGTATTCTCAGAAGGCTATATTCAATTGTTAATCACTAGACAAAGTTGGGAATAGAGTTCTATATTGAATTGATCTCATCTTGAACTTGGATATTAATTTCTTGTGCAGAATATTCTTCTCAAGAAGACTAGAAGTATTTTTATACAAAGAACCAACTTCATTTTGAAGTATTTCATTAGTATCATGTAATGAATCAATGGCATTAGGAAGATTGGCTTTAGTGTCCTACAATGAAGTAATTTCATTGGGTAGTTCATTGTTATACTTCTATAAAGATGTGACTTGCTCATTAAACTAAGTAATAATATCCCACGATATAGTTTTTCCATTTTCTAGCTTGGTATTAGTCTCTTGCAAGGATGAAATACATTTATTCTCTCGTTCCTCACAATGTTTCCAAAGGGGAAATTATTTTCATGCCAATGTTTCCATAGTCATTCTTCTTTATCAAGGCCAATCATAGTGGAAGAAAATAAAAAACAATTTTGTTGTGAAACAACCACTATAGTATTGAACCAATTATAGAGTCTATGGGTTGGGAACATGAAGTGCAAAGGCTCCCTTAACCTTCAAAAACAATGACCACCTTGAAAAATTCCTCAAGTCCAAAAAATAAAAAAAGGCATATATTCCAAGACCATGGGCAATGTTTGATCTAGTAACCATGTATACATATTCAAGTCAGATAACTTCATCTTTGGAGACATGGTGGTTGGGAATAATTGGGACAAATTGGAAAACACAATCAACTCAACGAAACCTTTGATAAAAAAAAATGCATTAGTGGACTAATTTGAGTAGCATTAATTTGGGCAATTTCGTTGATTTGAGGCACGATTTAGGTGCTATGGCGAGTTGTAACTCGCCTCCTGAAGCCATTCAGGGACATGATGACAATTTGGTCCGGGGGCACAAAATCACAACCGAGTGATGCAACTGAGTTTTGTAAGCTCTGGAAGGTCCATATGGGAAACTCCCATGTGACCACGGTGCTCGCAATCGCCCAACACAGGGCTTGTGAAATTTGACCCCCTATGTTGGATTTGCATTGTGCCTCACTGAGCTAAACCCTAGTTCTAGAGATCCTCTAAAAAACACTTTTATGGGCGATGGAATCATAGGAGAGGAGTCCCCCTAGCTGGAATCTGGTGCCATGAGTCCAACAAAATTGGCATTTTGTCAATCCGGGGCACGATTTGGGTGCTATGGCAAGTTGCAACTCGCCTCCTGAAGCCATTTGGGGACACAATGACAATTTGGTCCTGGGGAACATAATCATAACTGGGCAACGTAACTGAGTTTTGTAAGCTCCAGAAGGTCTTTATGACCAACGCTCACATGAGCACGGTTCCCACAATCGCCCGACACAAGGGCTTTGAAATTTTACCCCCTGTGTCGGATTTGCATTGTGTCGCACTAAGCTAAACCTTAGTTCCAGAGATCCTCTAACAAACACTTTTCTGGGCAACATAATCACACGAGAGGGGTCCCCCTAGCTGGAATTTGGTGCTAGGAGTCCAAAAGAACTGGCGTTTTGTCTATTCGAGTCACGGTTTGGGTGCTATGGCCAGTTGCAACTCGCCTCCTGAAGCCATTCAGGGACACAATGACAATTTGGTCTGAGGGCACATAATCAAAACCGAGCGACGTAACTGAGTTCTGTAAGCTCTGGAAGGTCTGTATCACCAACTTCCACATGACCACGGTGCCCAAGATCTCCCAACACATGGGCTTTGAAAGTTGACCCCTTGTGTCAGATTTGCATTATGCCTCACTGAGCTAAACCTTAGTTCAGGAGATCCTCTAACAAACACTTTTATGGGCGACGAAATCACAGGAGAGGGGTCCCCCTAGCTAGAATCCGGTGCTAGGAGTCCAACAAAACTGGCATTTTGTTGATCCGACTCACGGTTTGGGTGCTATGGCTAGTTGCAACTCGCCTCCTGAAGCCATTTAGGGACACAATGACAATTTGGTCAGGGGGCACAAAATCACAATTGGGTGACGTAACTGAGTTTCGTAAGCTCTAGAAGGTGTGTATGACCAACGCCCACACGAACATAGTGCCCAAAATCACCTGACATAGGGGCTTTGAAATTTGACCCCCTGTGTTGGATTTGCATTGTGCCTCACTGAGCTAAACCCTAGTTCTGGAGATCCTCTAACAAACATTTTTCTGGGTCACGAAATCAAAGGAGAGGGGTCCCCATAGGTGGAATTTGGTGCCAGGAGTCCAGCAGAACTGGTGTTTCGTCTATCTAGGGCACGATTTGGGTGCTATGGCGAGTTGCAACTTGCCTCCTGAAGTCATTCAGGGACACAATGACAATTTGGTCTAGTGGCACATAATCAAAAGTGAGCGACGTAATTGAGTTTTGTAATATTCAGAAGGTTTGTATGACCAACGCCCACATGACCACAGTGCCCACAATCGCCTGACATAGGGGCTTTGAAAGTTGACCCCCTTTGTTGGATTTGCATTGTGCCTCACTAAGAAAAACCCTAGTTCTGGAGATCCTCTAACAAACACTTTTCTGAGCGACGGAATCACAGGAGAAGGGTCCCCATAGTTGGAATTCGGTGTCAGGAGTCCAACATAACTGGAATTTCGTCGATCTGAGGCACGATTTGGGTGCTATGGTGAGTTGCAACTCGCCTCCTGAAGTCATTCAACGACAAATTGACAATTTGGTCCGGGGTACAAAATCACAATCAAGCGACATAATTGAGTTTTGTAAGCTCCAAAAGGTCCCTATGGGCAACACCCACGTGACCATGGTGCCCACAATCGATCGACAAAAGGGTTGTGAACGTTTACCCCCTGTGTCGGATTTTCATTGTGCCTCACTGAGCTAAAACCTAGTTCTGTAGATCCTCTAACAAACACTTTTATGGGCGATGGAATCACAAGAGAGGGGTCCACCTAATTGGAATATGGTACCAAGATTCCAACAAAATTGGCATTTTGTCAATCCAAGGCGCGGTTTGGGTACTATGGCGAGTTGCAACTTGCCTCCTGAATCTATTCACGGACACAATGATAATTTGGTCTAGGGGCACAAAATCACAATCGGGCGACATAACTTAGTTTCATAAGCTTTGGAAGGTCTGTATGAACAACTCTTATACAACGACGATGCCCAAAATCGCCCGACATAGGGGCTTTGAAAGTTGACCCCCTATGTAGGATTTGCATTATGCCTCATTGAGCTAAACCCTAGTTCCAGAGATCCTCTAACAAACACTTTTATGGGCAACAGAGTCACAGGAGAGGGGTCCCCCTAGCTGGAATATGGTGCTAGGAGTCCAACAAAAATGGTGTTTCGTCGATCCAAGGCACGATTTGGGTGCTATGTCGAGTTGCGACTTGCCTCCTGAAGCCATTCAGAGACACAATGACAATTTGGTCCGGTGGCACAAAATCACAATCGGGTGACATAACTGAGGTTCGTAAGCTCCGGAAGGTCTGTATGACCAATGCCCACATGACCACGATGCCCAAAATAGCCTGACACAAGGAGCTTTGAAATTTGAGCCCCTGTGCTAGATTTKCATTGTGCCTCAATGAGCTAAACCCTAGTTTCRAAGATCCTCTAACAAACACTTTTCTGGGTGATGTAATCACAAGAGAGGGGTCCCCCTAGTGGGAATTTGGTGCCAGGATTCCAACAGAATTGGTGTTTCATCAATTTGAGGCACGATTTGGGTGCTATGGCGAGTTGCAACTTGCCTCCTGAAGCCATTCAGGGACACAATGACAATTCGGTCCGGGCCCACAAAATCAAAATCGAGTGACGTAAATAAGTTTTATAAGCTCCAGAAGGTCCATATGACCAACACCCACATGACCACGGTGCCCAAAATCGCCCGACATGGGGGCTTTGAAAGTTGACCGCCTGTGTCGAATTTGAATTCTGCCTCACTGAGCTAAACCCTAGTTCCAAAKATCCTCTAACAATCACTTTTCTGGGTGACAAAATCACAAGAGAGGGGTCCCCTAGCTAGAATCTGGTGCAAGGAGTCCAACAGAACTAGCGTTTTGTCGATCCAAGGCACAGTTTGGGTGYTATGGCAAGTTGCAACTTGCCTCCTGAAGCCATTCAGGGACACAATGACAATTTTGTCCAGGGGCACAAAATCACAATCGAGCGACATAACTGAGTTTTGTAAGCTCCGTAAGGTCTGTATGACCAACGCCCATACGACCATAGTGCCCACAATAGCCCAACATAGGGGCTTTGAAAGTTGACCCCCTATGTCTGATTTTCATTGTGTCTCACTAAGATAAACCCTAGTTCCGAAGATCCTCTAACAAACACTTTTCTGGGCGACGGAGTCACAGGAGAAGGGTCTCCCTGGCTGGAATCTGGTGCCAAGAGTTCAAAAGAACTAGCATTTCATCGATCCAAGGCACGATTTGGGTTTTATGGCGAGTTACAACTCACCTCTTGAAGCCATTCAGGGACACAATGACAATTTGGTCTAGGGGCACAAAATCACAACTGGGCGACGTAACTGAGTTCTGTAAGCTCCAGAAGGTGTGTATGACCAATGCCCACACAACCACAGTACCCATAATCTCCCATCACAGGGACTTTGAAAGTTGACCCCCTATGCCGGATTTGCATTGTGCCTCACTCAACTAAATCCTAGTTTCGAAGATCCTCTAACAAACACTTTTTTGGGTGCCAAAATCATAGGAGAGGGGTCCCCCTAGATGGAATCTGGTGCCACGAGTACACCAGAATTGGCGTTTCGATGATCCGAGGCACGATTTGGGTGCTATGGCCAGTTGCAACTCACTTACTGAAGCCATTCAGGGACATAATGACAATTTGGTCTGGGGGCACAAAATCACAATTGTGCGACGTAACTGAGTTCTGTAAGCTCTAGAAGGTGTGTATGACCAATTCCCATGTGACCACGGTGCCCACAATATCTCGAAACATGGGCTTTGAAAGTAGACCCCATTGTGTCAGATTTTCATTGTGCCTCACTGAGATAAACCCTAGTTTTGAAGATCCTCTAACAAAGACTTTTCTGGGCGACATAATCACAGGAGAGGGGTCCCCCTAGCTGGAATCCGATGTCAGGAGTCCAACATAACTGGCATTTCGTCGATACGAGCCACAATTTGGGTAATATGGCCAGTTGCAACTCGCCTCCTGAAGCTAGTCAGGGACACAATGACAATTTGGTTTGGGGGCACAAAATCACAACCAGGCGACGTAACTGAATTCTGCAAGCTCCAGAAGGTGTGTATGACCAACGCCCACACGACCATAGTGACCACAATCTCCCGACATAGGGGATTTGAAATTTGACCCCCTTTGTTGGATTTGCATTGTGCCTCACTGAACTAAACCCTAGTTAGGAGATCCTCTAACAAACACTTTTCTAGGTGACATAATCATAGGAGAGGGGTGACCCTAGCTGGAATCCGGTGCCAGGAGTCCAACAAAAATGAAGTTTTATCGATCTAAGGCACAGTTTGGTTCCTATGTCCAGTTGCAACTTGCCTCCTGAAGCCATTCAGGGACACAATGGCAATTTGGTCTAGGGGCACAAAATCACAACCGGGCAATGTAACTGAGTTTTGTAACCTCTAGAAGGGGTGTAAGACTAACAACCACATGACCACGATGCCCACAATCGCCCAACACAGGGGATTTTAAAGTTGACCCCGTGTGTCGGATTTGCATTGTGCCTCACTGAGCTAAACCTTAGTTCCGAAGATCCTCTAACAAAGACTTTTCTGGGTGACAGAATCATAGAAGAGGGGTCCCCCTAGTTGGATTCCGGTGTCTGGAGTCCAAAAGAACTGATGTTTTGTCAATCTGAGGCACGGTTTGGGTACTATGGCCAGTTGCAACTTGCCTCTTGAAGTCATTTAGGGACACAGTGACAATTTGGTACAGGGGCACAAAATCACAACCGGGTGATGTAGCTGAGTTCTGTAAGCTCTAGAAGGTGTGTATGATCAACACCCACACGAACATGGTGCCCACAATCGACCGACACAGGGGCTTTGAAAGTTGATCCCTTGTGTCAGATTTGCATTGTGCCTCACTAAACTAAACCCTAGTTTCGAAGATCCTCTAACAAACACTTTTGTGTGACGAAATCACAAGAGAGGGCCCCCCTAGCTGGAATCCGATGTCAGGAGTCCAACAGAACTGACGTTTCATCAATCCGGGGCACTATTTGGGTGATATGGTGAGTTGCAACTCACGTCCTGAAGCTAATCATGGACACAATGACAATTTGTTTCGATGGCACAGAATCAAAACCGAGCGACGTAACTAAGTTTCGTAAGCTCCGGAAGGTCTGTATGACGAATGCCCACATGACCATGGTGACCACATTCTCCCAACACAGGGGCTTTGAAAGTTGACCCCTGTGTCGGATTTGCATTGTGCCTCATTGAGCTAAACCCTAGTTTTAGAGATCATCTAACAAACACTTTTCTGGGCGAAGAAATCACAGGAGAGGGGTCCCCCTAGATAGAATTTGGTGCCAGGAGTCCAACAGAACTAGCATTTCATCGATTCGAGGCACGGTTTGGGTGCTATGGCGAGTTGCAACTCGCCTCCTGAAACCATTCAGGGACACAATGGCAATTTGGTCCAGGGGCACAAAACCACAATCAGGCGACCTAACCGAGTTTCATAAGCTCTGGAAGGTCCCTATGGGAAACTCCCACGTGACCAAGATACCCACAATTGCCCAACACAAGGTTGTGAAAGTTGACCCCCTATGTTGGATTTGCATTGTGCCTCACTGAGCTAAACCCTAGTTCCAAAGATCCTCTAACAAACACTTTTATGGGTGACAAAATCACAGGAGAGGGATCCTCCTAGCTAGAATCTGGTGCCAATAGTCCAATAGAACTGGTGTTTTGTCGATCCAAGGCATGGTTTGGGTGCTATAGCGAGTTGCAACTTGCCTCCTGAAGCCATTCAGGGACACAATGATAATTTGGCTATGGGCACAAAATCAAAACCGGACGACGTAACTGAGTTCCGTAATCTCCAGAATGTTTGTATAACCAACACCCATATGACCATGGTGCCCACAATTTCCTGACATAGGGGCTTTGAAATTTTACCCCTTTGTCGGATTTGCATTGTGCATCATTGAGCTAAACCCTAGTTCCAGAGATCCTCTAACAAACATTTTTCTGGGAAACGGAGTCACAGGAGAGGGGTCCCCCTAGCTGGAATATGGTGCCAGGAGTCCAACAGAACTGGTGTTTCATCGATCCAAGTCACGGTTTCGGTGTTATGGCGAGTTGCAACTCGCCTCCTGAAGCCATTCAAGGGCACAATGACAATTTGGTCTGGTGGCACAGAATCAAAACCAGGCGATGTAACTGAGTTTTGTAAGCTCTGGAAGGTCTATATGACCAACACCCACATGACCATGGTGCCCGCAATCGCCCGACACAGGGGATTTAAAATTTGACCCCCTGTAACGGATTTGCATTGTGCCTCACTGAGCTAAACCCTAGTTCGAGAGATCCTCTAACAAACATTTTTTCGGGTGATGGAATCACAGGAGAGGGGTCCCTCTAGCTGGAATCTGATGCCAGGAGTCCAACAGAATTGATGTTTTGTCGATCCGAGGAATGGTTTGGGTGCTATGGCCAGTTGCAACTCGCCTCCTGCAGCCATTCAGGGACACAATGACAATTTTTCCTGGGGGCACAAAATCACAACCGGGTGACATAACTAATTTCCGTAAGCTCCAGAAGGTGTGTATGAAAAACACCCACACGAACACGGTGCCCACAATCGCCCGACATAGGGGCTTTGAAAGTTGACCCCCTATGTCAGATTTGCATTGTGCCTCACTGAGATAAACCCTAGTTCCAGAGATCCTCTAACAAACACTTTTTTGGGCGACAAAATCACAGGAGAGGGGTACCCCTAGCTGGAATTCGGTGCCAAGAGTCCAACAAAACTGACGTTTCGTCGATCCAAGGCATGGCTTGAGTGCTATGGCGAGTTTCAAGTCACCTCCTGAAGCCATTCGGGGACACAATGCCAATTTGGTCTGGGGGCACAAAATCACAATCATGCGACATAACTGAGTTTCATAAGCTCTGGAAGGTCCGTATGGCCAATGCCCATGCGACCACGGTGCCCAAAATCACCCAAAACAAGGGTTGTGAAAGTTGACTCCCTCTGTTGGATTTTCATTGTGCCTCATTGAGCTAAACCCTAGTTCTGGAGATCCTCTAACAAACACTTTTATGGGTGACAAAATCGCAGGAGAGGAGTCCCCCTAGCTAAATACATTGTCAGGAGTCCAACAGAATTGATGTTTCATCTATCCAAGGATTTGGATGGTTGGGACTTAGTTTTATGGAGAGAAAGAGAAATTCGAGGTCAAATGATTGATTGATTGATTGGAGAGAACGGATTCAATCATAACCCAGCTGGTGGATCCTTGCCTACACATTGGTTTATGAAAGTTGGTCATTGTATTGTTTCATTGTTTGACGAAAAATTATCTTCTTCATCATGAATATTTTTTATGAAGGCAAGGTAAAGGGAGATCTTTTTGATGAAGGAAAATGCTTAAAGTTTTGTTTCCCTGATGCCCATAGGCCCATGCATAATTTATGGTTCTTTCAAGAAGTTATTGTAAAAACCCAATGTTTGTCAAGGCATTAAGGTCTCTGGAAGTTCCATTTTTCTGTGAAGACAAGGTCCTAAGGTCTGTTACTACTCAATTTGTCCTCTTTGGATGTGCAAGGTCATCACTGAAGAAAAATTGAAGGCAACTCAGAAGACAAACCACTATCACCTCAATTTTCCTTCCCACTCTTCAAGGTGATCCAAGACCACCATTAGGGAGGCTTCCCTACAAAAGATTTAAGTTCTTCAACTCACAAATGCCCAATAACAACTATATGCTTAACCCTCTGCTTTGCATGAATGAATATTAGGACAACACCCCATTCCAATGAGATGGAAATGAGTTCACTTCAATTTCCTCATATGAACCATATGAGGAATCCTTATTAGATATATAGATTCTTGATCAAAATAGGTATATACAAGAGCTCTATTGAGATTACAATTTCTAATGAATGAAGATGGCCCCCTTCACCATGTGATATACGAATTTCCAAACATGAGAACATAGTTTTGGATACAAAAAGGGAGCTAATTGCTAACATATAACATTGTAAGAGTATTGCTCCAACAATGAGGCAAGCACTTGAGTGATTGAGGGTTGTTATATAGCTCAAAAGGTGGTTTTGTATGCTCTTGGTCAATTGTTGTACATGCTTCCTGATCTGTTATAAGCATATCTGTAAGAGGAATAACAAAATCCACAAATTTCCCAACATATGGAAATCCCCTCTATAATAGTTCTTTCACAGTTCTATTTGAAGGATGTTTTTTAAATAATGAATTTCAGTTGTTAAATACTCTCTAATGCCAATACAACCAGATGTAAAGCAACTGCTAGTGCATTTGTCATAAAAATGCAAAGACCAATTTTTAGCAATGGAAACAGAGTTATCTCAAGCATTACAACCAATATGAAGTTCTAGGCACAAGAGTGAGTGTTCTAATTTACAACATGATTCTAAAGCATTCCTGTGAGGACTGGAATAAGAGGTTGTCAAGCTTATAAAAAATTCCATAGACACATTTTTTCAAACAGTTAAGTTGTTACCTTGCACTCCTCTGCGTATACACAAAATCTGTATGGTATTCTTGTTGTTGTTGTAAGCATGAGATTTCAGGGCTAAATGGGTTGAGAATAAAGCTTGAAAGATTTGTTTCCCTACAACTATATGGTCAATGCATAAAAAAAAGATCTGGACACTTACAAAACTCAAAAGTGAGTATGTTCATGGTGGACTACTTAGTCCATAGTAAAAGTCGACTTCCCCACTCTAATATACTAGCCAACAATGAAGCCTACCATACCAGAGGTAAATACCATGATTTTTGCAGAGTTAATGCGCCCCTCAAGTGTAATACGATTTATGGTGGGTAAAATCAGCCTCTCCACGAAAGATATGCGCCCAACACACCTTAAATTCTCCCCCACCGCAGATAAACGTCCTTCAATGATAGTATGCTACCCAACACAAAATATTTGACCTCCTTTCAACCCAAACTCAGTCAGAAATCATGAAACTCTTCCGCCACCAAGAGAAAATCAATTGTGAGAGAATAAACTCAGCTTCTATGAAGATCAATGAAGAATTATGGATGGGGACATGACATATTTCCCCAAAATTTGTGAATGCAAATTGTTAATGGTTTTCTTTTTGTTGCGTGCGGGGTCTTTTAATTTTTGAAATCTGAYGGGGACATTACATATTTCCCAAAAATTCGTGAATGCACATTGTTAATGGTTTTCTATTCTTTGCGCGTGGGATCTTTTAATTTTTTGTTTTTTTTGAATAGTCGACGCTAAATTGGGTGCCATTAGCACTAGATTTAGTGCCGACTATTGATAGAAAATGTAATCAATTTGGGGTGCTAAATGGGGTGCAAATTGCACCTCATTTAGCGCAAATTGTGGAAGATTGTGCAAAAATGAATAAACAGTGTGTTTGGGAGGTAACTCACCCACTTCGACAAGAAGAAGATCCACTAGATGAGTGAGTAAACGATTGAAATTGACCAGAGAATAGTTATCAATGTTCTCTACAGTTGGAGGATCAAAACTTCCTTAAGGAGGAGGAGGAAACTCATCTCTTCTTAGGGGGATGTTATCAATACCCCACAAAAAAGCCTCTTCTTCTTCTTTTTTCCAATTAGAGGGTTCACATTATCTTGATCCCCTCCTATGGGGATATTCAAAGCATTTGGTGCTTATACTAGTTCACTTTATGAGGAATCAAGAACTTCAAGTCTATGCCTTGTTGGAGGTAACCCCAACATGAATCAAGGAGGAATACCTTGGCTCCTCCTAGAATGATAAGAAGACTAATAAACCACTTTGAAATGGTCTTAACTAAGTTGAAGATTGTAAAGATTTGAAAATCAAAATGAGACATTTGGATTTCTAAGTGTGACACCAATCAATAGACCACTACAAAAAAACTTTGAAAAGAAAACGAGAGAACACATTCCTTCAAATGCTAGAAGACAATGATTAAATCCCAAGGTCCAATTAGTAAGGAGCTAAAACATGGCCTTCCAAAGTTCAACCTCAGTCGATGGTGAGGGCCTACATAAAAATAGTGAAGATATGGAAGATAGTTATAGTAACCCCACAAAGTTATCATCCAAGGTGAAATCCCCTCTCAAAATAATTAGGGAACCTCTAGGGAGGGCTCTAATAGTGTTTATCTATCATAGGTATCACAAGCACTTCTCACTTGTAGCCACTCATGAAAAACCTAGATGAGGTTGCTAAGGTTACTTATTCACAATTATAATTAGGTAGAATAGTTGTGGATTAGGCTTTCGTGTTGGGTAGGGATACATGAAACTTCATCCTATGGGAAAAACTTTGGGTAGGAGGAGTCACTTAGAGTAACAAACCAACTAGTCCAGGGTCCCATTGCATACCATTGCATACCAATACCAATGCGTACCATTGCATACCAATGTCTCTTCTAACCATGTCAAATTTCGACCTAATCCCTAACCCCTAATCCATTGACCCTTAAAGAATTAATCCCTAATCACTAAACCCTTAAGCCCTCAACCTTAGTTAATCACTAATCCATTAACACAAAAGCGCTAAATCCCCTAACCCCCAAGCCATCGACCCTTAAAAACTTAAACCTTAATCCCTTAATCCATAAACCCCTATTCCCTAAGCACTTAAACATTAATCCCCTAGCCCATATTAATCCCTAAGCCATTAACCATTAAACTACCTAACCCATAAGCACCAAATCCCTTATCTATTGACCCTTAATTCCTTGAATCCTAACCCTTAATCCCTTAACCCTTAAACCCTAACCCCCAATCCCTTAACTAGTCATAGAAGTCAAAGAGAGTGCATAGAGTAGTTTAAATGTTTTCGCAAATTAACATAAGGAATATGATTTCTTGCATTTTTTTTTGCAAATACAGTGACTGAGGGAATGGTGGTTGTCTTGGATATTTGATCAACATGAGTTTGGGTGTGAGAATTTTTTTTTTTGACATAGAGCCCGACTATCCCACTCTTAACTAAGACTATAGGCAACAGGAAAAAAAAACAAAAAAAAACTAAGACTACAAGCTTATGCTGTAAAATCATGATTAGCCTGAGACTTGGCCTTGTCCAGAGCTATAAACTACTCATATTAAAATATAAATAAAACTAACATTTCTTCCTCAAAATTGCCAAAACATAATAAAATTTTTTTGTCAATTTTTGCTAGCTTAACCGATTAAGGTGTGGGTTTTGTTTGCTAGGCAACCTGAGTTCAATACCCTTACGACGTGTTTAGTTGGGAGGAGACACCCAAAAATCCAACCATGTAGGGTTGGTGTGGCCTAGGCGGGATGCGATTTTCGGGTGATTTTGACAGCTTAGATGCCCCTGGGTTATGGTTTCTTAGCCAACGATTGAAAGACTAACTCCGCAAGTGACGAACATTTATAACAAAAAAAAACATAATAATTTTTTTCCTTTGTTACTTAACTCATAAACAAAAAACCCAATATGTTGGAGAAAATAAATATTAATATGGCATATCATTTTTGAAACCGCTCTATTATAATAGTCAAATCCCTTCACTATTGTTTTATCTTCCTTCTACAAAATTAAAGATAAATGTCTGCTTTCAAAGGATAAATTAAACAACTTTGCTTTTCAGTTTATTTTGATGGCACAAGACTCTTTGTATCAAGTTATTTTCCCATCTTTGTTTTTATTTCAGCCCATCTGTCTCGATATGTGCCTAAACAAACTCCTAATGCAAAAGAGGTTAGATAGCTATATAACAAGAAAGCTGGCAGTCCCAAGTTGTTATGTAGCGAAAACTAGAAGTCTTTATAATAAAATAAAAACAACAACTGCTCTTCACATGAGATACTTTTGATGAAAGAAACGTCATTGCAAATTGTTCATAGAATATACAACAAAATGCAGGTATGTCATTTAAATAAATAAAATTCCTTCCAAATGAAGTAACCATGTTCATGCAAGCTTAAGCATCAAATTTGGGCAATGGAAATCTTGAAATAATAGTCTTTTGTTATAAAACTCACTGCCCTCTACATGGTTTTGCAATTCAAGCATGCCTTTTCTTGCATAAATTTTACACTATTTTTTTAGAATCTCCAGTATTTGCAATGTAGGAATAAATCAAACTTCAACTCTCCACGCCATTCACAAATCCCCAAAACAGAATTTCAATCATTAAATGTAAAGAGTGCTAAAATAAAAGAGAATGGAAAGAAACACAACTACTCCTGTATAGATTCTCCATTAACACATTCTTGCAATGATCAACTTTAGAGATGAAAATTTCAATGCAAAGTAACAATGTCATGAATATTTCTCAAGAGGTTTTTAGCCCACTCATTTCCACGTCAATGAGAATTTCTAAACCCTTTGAAGCTTCTTTCATTTTTCTGCTGAAGTCATTGTCGTTGAACTATTCCTCATGATATGCAGGCATTACTCAATCCCTAAAGTCTGGTTTAAGTACACAGTTTATGGAATTATTTGAAGTATGATCGCAGACCTGCTTACACCATCAAACAACAGTGTAACCTGTAGAATGGCAGAATTTTGATAGGATTTGAGGTCTGGTTGATTTAATCATTTGTAAAACAAGAATATCTAGCAGTCAACACTCTATCAAAGGAGAGATATAATGCAGAAAACACCCAATTTCATGACAATCAATTGAAAGGAAAATAATCAAAATTACTGCTTCTAAAGATTAATTTATTACTCTTGAGGAAGGGCGCTCAAGTAAATATTTATTCTATTTTACTGTATCGTTGGAACTTCACAAAATAGACCACTAAAATAATGCAATACTCATCTTCTGAGTCACATTTTGAAAATAGATTCTCGCTATCTGTTTCAGGGTAGTTAGAAGAAATCTTGTTGGAAGGGATAGATCTCCTGACACATTGAAGGGACCCATGTAGCAGTAGTCTTGGACTAATTTGACAAAGTAGGTAGAACAAAGGTAACCCTGCAAACCTTTCCTTCATAATTGGGTCAATTACAACAGAGGAGGGCCTGATCTTGGTGGCAGTAGTTACTAATCTATGCTACTCCATGCTCAAGAAACATACCCATGTTGTCATACCCGCACGAGGCCTTTGCTAAAACCAGTCAATTTGACCTATCTAAAGGGGGCAAGAAGTCAATTGAGTATTGCTCATAAGACTGAACATAAGAAGAAAAAATTATATAATGTCAAAACCAATCCCTAGTCTGAGCTACATTCTAATCAACAAACCTTATTGGATAGTGAAGTAATATCTTTGAGTGCCACTCAATTATCTCATCATCTTGTGAAAATGATGAAGCAGTAGGGGATACGTAATCAAACATCTTTGAAGCTGTGAAATGAAGGGATATGCAATCATTATAGTTATATAATCAATCAAATTTGACGACTTGGAGAGCCAATTCAGTCAAGAAGAGTTGTAATAAAGCAACACAAATTAACCATAAAGAAAACTAAGTTTTCAACAATGACCATAATAAAAAAGAGAAAAAAAAAAATTCACGTTTCACATAGATCGATAACGGAGGTACATGTCCTAGAATTTATTTCAATCATGATTGTACATTAGTAATCTACAAGAATTTTTCAATAGATTGAGACAAAGTTTGAAGCAATAGAATTTGAAGCAATAGAAACGCTCAGGGACCAGAGACAAAATGACAAATGTAAAAACACATATGTATATAAATTCCAGAACAATTTTAACTGGAAACCAGTGACATAATTTAAAAAAGGTAACATGCAGTGTTTATCTAAAATTTTAAAAACCATTTTATGATTTGGAACGACGTTTTTACTTATCTTTTGAATGCTGAAGATAAAAAAACTAGCTGAGCGAGTGATTTCCACCCAACCGTAGGAAAATCCATAGCGGATGCTTCCCCCTAGCTGGGCTATGATACCATTAGGGCGAAGTAGGGATAATTAACTTTGAAATTTTTGGATTGAAATCAATGTTTTCTACTACTGGTTTCTTGACGACAGAGCAGCACTAAAACACCCACATACCTACCCCACACAACACAAGGAGCACCTCCTTCTCTGTTGTCAATTACCTCAGAAACTACTCATTCTCGTGCTATTCAATGTGTGCATAGAAGGTCTAGGTTGTTGTCTCAAGTTTCAACATAGTTTTTCATGATTTCTTGGCTTTTTCTCAAGTCTACAAGCTTCCATTCATGGTTGGTTGGTCTATCATGGCATAAGTCTCTTTTCTCCATGTCTAACCCCTCAAAACTCTTTTCCCCCTTCCTTTACTAACATCTCTTTCCTTCCCATTCAAATTTCCCTCATGCATCATGGCTAAAGAATTCAAACTCAACTTCTCTTCCTAGTTCCAAGAATGTAGGGGAGACGATTTGCTAAAATTTAGGAAATGGTGGCTTAGATTGAGGAGTTTGTTTCCTCCACTCCTCTTGACTCCTTTTTATCTTTCAACATTAGGTAGATGATTTAGGCATAAACCCCCCTTAGACCCCCTCACCTTTCTCCTCTTGTGGTATCATAGCCCCTATAGGCGCTCAAGCTCAGTTGATCTTGATGTTGATCTTTATTAATTGCAAAACAAAAAGGTGTACAATATTCACAGTACCATGGTATATCTGACCCATGGAGTTAGTGTACCAGAGTTATAAAGTAATCATGAAAACTTCAAAGTGTTTAAGTATTTATTTACAAATAATTCCAGGAGTAAAAATTGGGATATTAGATCCCCTCACCCTTGAAATAACATCGTCCTTGGTGTTCTTTATTGTAGCAGTGTCATGTCATCATTCTTTAGCTATACCTGCAATGTCATCTTCTTCATTGTCTTTGTACACCTCCACACTTTAGCATTTCAACTTATACGTATATCAATCATCAATGTAAGCATGAATAACATAGACACTTCTAATCATTAAGTATTTCATCAACATGAATTTCCAATCTATCTACATTAAGTTCATAACTAAAGCATATATATTCATACCACAAGATAAAGGTCAATACTTTTTTGTATGAATATGTATTTGATCCATATGGCTGCCATAGATAGAACCCAACTCACTGTTTTAGTAGACACACCCAATGCACTCTTGATCGCAGGTAGTATGCTATTCATTCAAGCCTCCTCTTCTGCACAGTCACTCACCCTCTAGGCTCATGCATTCCCTTATCTGTGACACAGTCCCTCATGCGATCCATCATTTTCCAAGGCTTCCTCGCAACGGGAAAGTACCTAGACTTATAGAGTCTTACAACCAAGGCATCCCCTGACTTGCTCTAACATACCATATCACATTTCAATAGGGATCATGGCATATCATAGGGCTCCAGTGTCACCACAATAGTTTCTTTACCATGTTTTCCAGCTCAACATCCATCATCTGTCCTCTTTGGACAAATCCATCATCTCACCTATAACATATACACACAATTACCACGAGATATCATAATAATAACTTTAATCAGAAAACTTTTGTTTCAAACCCGTCTCATACAGAAAACATATTTTACAAGTATGGACATTTTCTCATAATGTTTGTCTCTTGCATGTGGTAGCACCCAATCTTCATTATGGACTTACACCCATTGCCATACAAAGACCATTCTACCTGCAACTTGAACTTTCAATCACCCAAACAATTGTGAGTATTCATGCATATAATATTTCTACTACAACATTTACAACAATTCATGAAGTGGTCTCAGAATACACTTCACACTAATAACTCAACCACTTTCAGTTATCAGTCATTTCAAATGGATTGCATCTATCATTCATCATATATGCATTACTAACATTCTAATTATTTCAAATACCATACTTGATGTTTCAAGTTACAAGTGTATTACACCTTCACTTTTGTTGTCCTAATACCTCATCTGCATTCACTTGTTATTTGATGTGAGAGCATGTCATAAAACCATTCCCAACTGATTAATGAATGCAAATACATGTTGATAAGCATTCGACAAGTCCACTCCATAGACTTCCACAACACATTTCTTTAGGAACTCAATTTGTTGAAGGTTTACTGTGTTGACAAGTTTGTAGTTTACTGCAAAAACCTTGTAGATACTTTTCAGGAAAGAGTCAAAACAATCAGAACCCAAATGGAGAATCATATCTTGAATAAATAAGAAAGATACAACAGAGTGTGGTCCTCTGCCACTACCCCATAAGTGAAGTACACTATGCAAAGGAAGCTATGACCTAGCCCCCAAGCCTTATCAATATCAGATCATCATCCAATCCATGTATGAACAAAAAATAGCAACTTCCTAGCTCTTGTTTGTTTCCAGCAGAGTCTTTCGAGATAGATGATTGCCCTTTCTCAAATGCATCTGCCCTACAAAGTTTCCTTTTAATAATAGATATCAATGTCCATTTATTTCACAGTCCCTTTTTAGATGAATATGTTGTCTCTAGACCGTTTCTAATAGAAGAAGGGAATTTAACATCAATATTATGTGAAAAAATATGGAATGTACAAGGGATACCCAATATCTGCAAAAGTACCATTAACTTGCACCTCATCTTTACTAGGTCTTGTTAAACTAGCAACATCTGAGTTTTTCCCTATTTTGGAGTAGCATAAATTATCTTTCTACAATACATTCCGCCTGTGAGAGATACCATTGGTATAATGAATAGTGCCCAGTGGTGAAAACTCTGCATCTTCTACAACAACTTAGATTGGAGATTTTGTTTTTAGTATATAGTATATTTATGATCCTGTCAAGGCTTCTAATGGAAGGGTATTGTATTGTCTTAATACCATACAACTAACAACTTAAGAATCCATAACTGGTATGGACAGCTTCACCAATTGTCAGAACAATGGATCAATCATGGAATGGAGTTCCTATTTCAATCAGTGCAACTACATGCATCACCAAAGTAGTTTAAAAATACACTACAAACTTGAAAAAGACATTACAAGAAGAAATGTGTGTCGTACAAAATTTCCCAATGGTTATATTTGTTGCATATGCTACAAGGCATTCTATTTTTTCATACTTTGCATCATGTGGAATGAAAACACAATCTCTCCAGCAGTGAAGCCTAATCAAGAAATGGTTGTCTAAACTTAAAATCTAGCAACCATAAACATCTGTATGAACCCAAAGTTCCTGTTTGAGAATTACATTCATGTGCCAATGGTATTTCTGAACTATGACTTTTAATTCTGTGTATCACAACTGATGTAATTTCTGATTTTGATTTCACCTCGGTAGCAAATTTTAACAATTTCAAGTACCTCCCGGTTTTTGTGCTCCACATCAACAATTACTTCACATATGCACATCTTGGTGACAAATAATGTGAACTACAATCGTGTCTCTGCAATGTCCTGCAACCTTATAGATCTGAAATGCCCAATCATAGGACTAAAATGCATGTTTGCATTCTGCTTTCAATGCAATGACCATCTCTTAAAAAACTGTTCAAAACAGTATCCAAAATATCAGACATAACATTGAATACCAGTGCAATTTAGTAATCCCAAAAACTACATATCATCCTCAACTTCTGGCTTTTGATTTTTTTGTCTCAATTAATTTATCACAAAATGGTCAGCATGGAGTTTTTTTTATGCTCATAATAAGGACAGTGGAACATTGCCCATTTTCAATTATACTGATGAAATCAAAGTCCTGCTTAGAATAATGTGGACTCTGTTTGAACCATAAGATCTATGGAAGTAGTGAACTTTAAATTATGTTAGGAAGGATCTTCTGAGATGATAGATTCATAAACATCAACAAAAGAAGAAACATAAGAGCTCATCTGAATAAATTTAGACTGAGAACTTACACAACCAAAGTCTTGCACCAAATTCGGTCCAGTCTGTCCTATGATTATCTCATGTACATCAAAGAAAATTAAGATAAATGTGACACCTTATTTGGACATCATACTAGATTTATCTGTTAGAATCAAGAATGATCAATTATTGATAAGTGAGTTTCCCTTTCTTTCCGAAAAGATCGAGATTTTATACCAGCCTTTGAAAAGCTTCACCAACAATCTAATTACATATGAAAACTTCTCTGCTAGAAAAAATGCAAGCATTTAGGAGTGACTTTGGTAAAATATAAAATAACAAAAGCTTGGTATCTTGAATGATTCTCATAGTGAATTTATTAAGATAAATAATAAAAGAGGAAATATCAAGTTTCAGAGTCAGGTGTATTGGTTGTTAGGGGCAAAATATTTGGAATATACCCAGAATTGTAGAAGAGATAAATCTTATACTCACAGGATGAGTATTCCAGAACAACAACTAAATTTCAGATCCTTGTGCCCATTTCCCAGCGATACTGAAATCCTATTTCTACCCTGTAAATAAATTAGCAAGGATCAAGGTACTTTGGCTGCTCTAAAGTACATCAGCTTTTGTTTATAGAAGTATTTATTTACAAATAATTCTAGTAGTAAAAATTGGGATATTACAAGAGCTCCCCGTGGGCTGATGGAACGACTTTCCGGCAAAAGGATAGTCGTATCTGGGATACGCCCTGGAGATCCAGATTCTGAGCATGCTGATGAGCCGAGAGACGGGAGCATAAGTCCATCAACAGAGATAGACTGGCGTACAAGTGGCAGAGATAGCTTCGCGTCCAATTGTTCCACTTTGAACTTCAAAACATCCACCTCCCCTCTCACCTCAAAGATGAGTTTCAGATGCTCCTCCGCTAATCTGCATTCTGTGGGCTCTATGCAGTCCTCGCATGGAATCATCTTTGGGGATCCTTCAGGAGGAAGGGATTTCTTCTCATTACGGTACTTGCTCTTGGCTTCACAGTGAACCTCAAACTCCCCCCGGGGCACTTCCATCTCCTCTACCCATTCCACTCTACAGCCCCAAACAATGGTATCCTCATGATTTGGCTGCATGGATCCCCACTCTCTGCAACACCACCCATTGACATACCTATAGTTTCCTGCTTGAACTCTTCTGCAATCGGACCCTAAGCCTTGAACGGAGCACCACCCCGCCAAGATGAGCCCCTACCACGACGAACCCTTCCACGTTCCCTCACAACAAGAGGGTAGCCAAGAAGCGACAACAAATTCATTAGCAGGAAACTATGCAACAAGGCCAGTATGGGCAAATGGGGAAAGACTCAACTTTGAGTATTGTAGGCCACAAAAAAAAAATAGCAATCAGATTATACCCAACTTTCCTTAAGACTAGTGGAACTGTAGAGGTTATCCTTGGAGGTGGGACCTGGGTTAGGACTTATAGCGGAAGATAGAGACATAATTTGTCTCTTGGAAACACATGAGCATGAAGGGTGCAAGACACCTCTGTTTGAAGGGTATATGAAGATGGCAGTGTGGAACAAGGCCACTGAGAATGGTAAAGGACACGGGGTATCATGGTCTTAGTGAAGGAAAAAAAGGTCATCTCATTCAGTTAGAAAGAGAAGACTCAAATAAACAATTCATTTGGTTTAACATATCATAAAATGGAAACATCATCAGAATTGCAGCATGTTATTTTGCTTCACAAGTTTCAAAAACTTACAAAAGAAGGGGGCTTGACCACAAAGACCCCTTTGCAACCTTAAAAAATGATATTGCAACGTACTCTCAACTAAGTGAAGTCCTTATAGTGGGTGATTTCAATGCTAGGATATCAAGTGAACAAGCTAGTATTCTTCATTGTAAGGAAGACTGCAATCCCATTTGGCTTACAGAAGAAAGAAATCATCAATGGACAAGAGTTTCAGAGGACAACAAAAGCTGCAACCTTTTTGGGGAGTAACTGCTTACTGTATGTGGGACATTTGACTTAGTCATTTGTAATGGGTTGGCTAGATGGGCGAATTCTGGCAATTTCACCTGCAATACCTACAATGGTGCAAGTGTAGTAGACTATGCAATTTGCTCGCATGGCTTGTGTGAGAAAATGGAAGAATTTTTATTGGTGAACAACTGTGGGAGTTGAAATCTAATCATAGACCGATCTATTTAAGTTTCACTTGAGCTGAACAACAACAACATGGGACAAAAAATCAGTGTACTCAACAACCTCCTTCAAAAGGAAGAATTCTTTTGACTCAAAAAAACTGTAATACCTTCAATATAGTGCTAGAGAGGTTGTTTAACAAGGAGAAAATTCCATCCCAGGGCCTCCATAGTCATGAGCTAACAAATTTAATTCAAAGCGCTCTCACAAAATGCAAAGAGCAAAAAATAGGAAATTTGAAACAAACTGCTTTCCGATTAATGCTTGGTTTGATGAGGAATGCAAAACAACAAATAAAACTTTGAAAGAATCAAGCCAGAAAGAAATAAACATAAAAGCCTACAAGCAAATTGTAAGAAAGAAAAAAACTGATTTCATGATCTCAAGGAGGGAGGAACTAATCTTCTTGGGGAAAAATAACCCCAAGTTATTTTGGAAGGAACTTCAAACAAGAAAGAAACAAACCAAAAATAATATCACAGCTTATAAATGGTTTGAGTATGCAAAGCAGCTTTATGAGCAAGATCCCAAGGTTGGCCCCCCTCCCTTGGTCAACACTACTACTAAGCTCTTCACCATGCAAGAGATTGAGGTGGGTATCAAAAAGTTGGGTGTTGGAAAAACAAAAGATTTAGTTGAACTCCAAGTAGAATATCTAAAGTGGGGATCAAAAACTCTTGCACTCACATTATGAAAATTTTCTAACAACGTCATTCAACAGGGATTCCCTACAGATTGGACAACGAGCTTAGCAATACCACTTTTCAAGAGTGGTGATGTCAACAATCCCTCCAACTATAGGACCATAATGATAAACCCCTTGTTCACAAAGTTATTCGGAAGTATGCTAGAAAATAGAATTAGCAAGTGGGCAGAAGAAGGAGATAAACGTGCTAAACGGAAAGCATGTTTCAGACCTAATCACTCAATGATTGATCACAGTATAAATCTAAGGCACATCATTGAAAAAGTGTGGGAGAAAAAAGAGGAAGCCTTTTGTTGCTTTGTCGATTTCAAAAAAGATTTTGACATGGTCCCTAGAGATAAGCTTTGGCATAGAATGGAGGAACTTGGGGTTCCTATGCATCTTAGAGCAACTGTTCATATGATATATGAGGAGGTTAAAGTCAAAATCAGAACGTCCGCTGGTATCTCCAAAAGTTTTAGGAGTGATAATGGGGTCAAGAAAGGGTGCCCATTTTTCTCTACCCTTTTTGGTTTATATATAGACAAACTTGAAGAGTGGTTAAAGTTACAGGACGATGATGGTGCTCTTTTGGGCAAGTTTGTGATAATGATTCTTTTGTATGCAGATGACCTTATTTTGATTGCTAAATCTACTCTTGGGTTGCAAGAACACTTAATTTCCCTTGAGCATTTTTGTAGAACAGTGGGGATGCAAGTCAACACTAACAAGACGAAAGTGGTAATTTTCTCTAGTAAAAGAAAACATAATCAACATAAATTCTACTTTGAAGGCAACACTCTTGAAGAAGTGGTAGATTACAAATACCTCGGAATTGACTTCAACAAAAATCTAAGTTGGAAGGTTGTAGAAAGAAAAGAACTTTGGGAGGTTGGAAAGCGTTCTATGCTTTCCAAAATAGGTGTAGAGAGGCGGAGCTATGGGATTGGAAGACTGCACAAACTCTCTTTGGGATTTTAGTGATCTCGATGGTTCTGCGGTTGTGAAGTGTGGGCCAGCAATACATCTGATTTACAATGGACGCAAATTGAGAAGATTAAAAAACGCTTGATTACAAACAAGTTTAAAATTAAAAGTTCAGTCCCTTATGATATCATGTTGAGTGAAATGGGGGATGCTCCTATTGAAGCAATTGCTATGGTGCGTCTCATAAGATATCTAAAAAAATTGAACAAATGGAAGACGATTGTTGGCCTAAGGTCGTCTTTAATGACATTTTGTGCAAAAGAAAGAAGACGTGGATGCGACAAAATATTAAATGGCTTAGTAAATGGGATATTCACTTGAACATGTGCCCTACAAATAGTAAAGAGATAAAGGCTTTTGTTATGGATAGGTTCCATGAGCGAACTTGGGATAAAGGGTAGGGATAAAGAAAGAGTATTACATTGAAGAGTTTAACCCCACTTACAATCATCGTCAAAAAGCATACATAGGGGCCAATATATCTTGGAGAGCCAAAATGCTTATTGCTCAATTAAGAACCAATTCCCATCAACTCTGTTGTGAAATCAGGCGTTGGAAAAGACCAAAGGAAGCTTGGGAAGAAAGGGTGTGTATGTTTTGCACCTACGGAAAAGTGGAAATAGAAAAAACATTTCATTTTAGAATGTGAAGCCTTCAAAGACAATAGGGACAACTATGTAAGCATCTTGACGGCTAGCTCTTGGGATAATCTATTCAGCGAGGGGACAATGGAGAAATTGGGGGAGCTCATCATCAAGTTGAACAGGAAAATGGATGAAATGCAAAATGGGAGCTCATCAGTGTGTGTGAGGCAGTGTGTCCCATAGGCTATTGTTAGCCTCGTGGACATTAAAATAATTTCTTCTTCTTCTTCGACATTCAAAGGGAAAGAGAGCCAATGAAAACAATTGAGGAGGAAAAGGAACTAATCTCTGGCGACCAAAAGAACCCAAGTGAATTAAGCCTCTATCACTGGAAGTGATCGCCATCACGTCAGGCCTGCCCACCATAATCTTATCATTTAATAGAGTAACTGATAGAAATCCTCGACGATAAATGCCTCGATCAACAACTTTACCAAGAGTTGGGGCCATGGTTCTCCTCACAAATTCCAAACGACATATCATCTTTATTCTTTGACTCTTATAACTAGGAAGCTTTCCCTCCACGCGCCCTGGTCGGAAATGTAATGGATGGGTGGCAAGGGATGCAAACCCCAATCTTTTCCTCGTGATTACTGCATTAACACCCCATCCGGGGGTTGATTGATGAGTTATGGGGAACAACAACGCTACAAATGTTTTGAAAAGATGACCTAATGTTTATGTGGGCAACGCACTGCAAGAGAAAATGGTTTTGATTGTCAAATTTCTTATTATCACATAAATTATATACTGGTTTTGATTGTCAAATTTCTTATTATCGCATAAATTATATATAGGATTTTAAAGTCTAGTCAATAATCCATTTTCATTAGGAACTTTACGAGAGTTTGTTTTTATCTTAGCAATATTAATTTTGTTCTTTAAATTGGCTATAACTTGATTGTAATGATATCTTTATAGCACATTATCTTTCTCACATTCTCAATTTATTCATTCCCTACAAACTTGTAGGTGATATGAGTCCAAAATAAAGTAAATTGTCTCTGTTGCGTCCAATATATGTTATCAGAGTCATGATAAGAGGATCACGGTGGATCCACTAGTAAATTGATATCATATAACGTGGGTTCTAACTGGGGATTAAAAATAGTGAAAAGATAATTCAATATATTGGATAAATTATTAATGGGGTGAGGGGGTTTTAAAAATTAAGCTAGGGGTATGTATATTAGTGGTTTTTGGGGGGCGGTGTGGGGGTAATCAACTAAGAAAAATCTTAGGGATGGGAGGTAGTGGGCAGGGAAACTTTTAGGGGCTAAATTTTCATGTTTTTTTTCCAAAAAATTGATTTGTCAATTTCCAATTTTTTTTTATAATTCTTTGCCCAAATTATACAAGATACAATTATTTTCCTCTATAAATCACCAAAATTTCTAGAAACTATATTAAATCCTTGGAAATTTGAATATTTTTACAATTTAACATTAGTATGGATTTTAGAATTTAACATTAGTATGGCCACCAAAATTTCGAGGTGTAAAGCCACGCGGAATTAGGAAACACTAATACTAGAGAAGAGGAAAATCATCCAACCCTAACTCTAAATATCTAAATTCTTTCCTAAGAATAATGGATATTGTTATGGGATTTTGATTAGAAGAGTTTTTAGTTGAATGACCTCATTGAATTTAAATTTTGAATTTCCACTTTTTTTTTTTTTGGAGATGGTAGTGTTTCTATAATAAAGAAATTTGCATATAGTTTGAAATTCTTTCATTTGTTAAGAAATTCTATACTTGGGAGGTGTTCATGACATTGTGTGGAAAACATCTTATTTTATCCTCCTGAAATTTATGGGTCTTCGATAAGCTATAATTCCTTTTCTTATTGAAATCACGTGCTTAGAAGTAAGAGGTGATGAGCCTCAAGTTATTAATTGAGGTGATCCACTCTTATGATTTTTTTATTAGAAGTGAAGCATCTCACGAGTAGGGTGATACATATATAGTCCTGGACTATCTTATAGAATTTCTCAATGAACCATAAAAATCTTTGAACAAACAATGAAAATGACCATGGATTTCATAGGGGGATCTAAAGATGAAATGGTTTTATGATTCCTAAGGAATATGTTTGATGATTTTGACTTAAATCTCAAGTAGCATATTCTAACCAACATTTTTAAGGTAGATGTTAGAGACATATGCCAAATACTGTGATCAATATACTAGTCATATAAATAAGAAGGGGTATAAAAAAATGTCTAAGAAAAAACTATACTTACAATATTTGGTGAAAATAGTGGGTTATTTTATTTGTAAATATGGGTTAGGAAGGGGCCTTCACAACAAAATTTTGAGAGGTATAAACAAAATTGAGGGTATTCTTTAATATTCCATGAATGCATGTGCTATGCCATAGGTTTATTGAGTGAATCCATCGTGGAGAGGATGCACAAATTGCAGAATAATTCTTTACATATTGTTGCTGACAAGGGATGTAAGGGGAAAATAAATGCTAAGACTCATTTAGGGAATAGTCAAATTTCATTTGTCCCTAACCCCAAATATTATGAGATGGTTGAATGCCATTTTCTCGTAAACTAGAAGTAGTTCCAAAAGTACTCGTAATAGTTCAGGAAATGGTGATGGAGGTGATGATCCTAAGAACCCTAAATAGGCTAACAAGCATGCGCTCAATACTCCTTCCAAGAATACGAAGCTCGTTACTACCAAATGTAATAAACCTTTGTGTAGTGTTGTGGGAAAAGGTAAGGTACTGGATCATGCATTCATAGAAAGCCAAATAAACCTAAATTTGACTAAGGTGTCTCACCAACTTGTGGGTGTTATTAGAAACAAATAATAGATTTAAGATAAATCTGATCCAATGCTTGGCCCAGGAGTTTACCAAATTTTATGCTCCTGTGAAAAATCTTATATTGGTCAAACAGGTCAATCCTTCAAAGAACGTATCAAAGAACACATTACTGACACCAACCACAATCAAATATCAAGGTCAACTATTGTTGAACACTCCTTCAAATATAAACATCTAATTTTATTTGTCAAATCAAAATCCAAGCTTTAGAGCCCTATCAATCATCTTGCATCATTCGAAAAGCGTTGGAAATTGAGAAACATCCCAATAACTTTAATCACAATGACGACTACAAACTCATCCAATTTTGGAAACCTATTATTCATCACCTAGGCCATCAAACCTAATTCAGTTTCAATTTCTCCTTTTCTTCCTTTTTATCCCTCCTAAGTCTCTTAACCCTTTACACTTTTATTCCCTCCCTTACTTAATAATTCCAAATTCAAACTTCCCTCGATTTATTACCTTTTTAATTTTAATGTCAAGTTCTTCATCATATTCTCGTGTATGTCCTCATCTAACTCTTTCGTTTAATTCAATACTTATTTCATACTCTGGTATTTTATCTAATATTTCATAAAACTATTATTTTGGGATTTGTACCTAATATTCTATTTAATATTTCACATCATTTATTTTTACCCTCATTGTTTTTCTCCACAATTTTTTTTACTTTGTAACTTCATCTCTTTAATATTTTAATGTTTATCTCAATGGCTATTGATTAATTCATTTATTTATTCATTTACCTTTCTCAATAGTCTGATATCAAATCTCATTTAAAAGCTAAACATCAACGCTCCTTTCTAACATCATTATTTTCTTTTGTCCCCGACGATGGGTGGAGCGTCCACTCAAAACATAGAACATTCCAAAAATTTTGACACAATTTATATCTAGAAAAACTAATGAGCATTATGACAAACTGCGAAAACCTACACTGTCAAATGCATCCCTTGTTTGTCATTATTTCAAGAAGAAAGGCCATTGAGTTGCCAACTATTGGTACACAGAGGCATTCCCATTTCATGGGAAGAAAGGCCATTTTGAGACATCTTGATGGGAGAATTAAGCTACATGCCACACACCGAATTGTTTTCATAGGAGGAAGACAAGAGTACTTCCCCAAACCAACATCAAATTCGAAGGTAAGGGGATAAAATGAGGATGACAAGTAGTCCATACAACAATGCCAATATATTTTTCCACAATTGCAAGCTGAGTGGACATTAGGAAAAAAAGTGTTGGTGACTTCATCCTAAGCTTCACCCCATAAATTGCACGACCAAGAGAAGAGTTTGGAATGTGAAGCCTAAGAGAGATAAAGAACTCATTGCATCTCCAACTCAAGGAGAAGAAGTTTTACAAGGAGTGATAACAACACATGACGTCCATATCACCATCGAAGAGGACAATGAGTTGATTCCAACAAACAAGGTCACCCCATTCTAATTATTGTTTGTAATATTCCAGAAGAAGTTTCCCTTCTTGGAGATATATCATAGATTGGTGCAGGGAGGTCAATGGAATCCCCTTGTCCTTGTACCATCCAAATCTTAAGGCATTCCATCACCATCAAGACTATGGTCGATTGATGATTATTACCTACAACCATACATGTGTAGGATTCATCAAATGTTTAGGTGGAAGAAGGTGCTATGTTTTCATAACAAGGTGAGAATTCAATGTATGTTGTTAAAGATATAGAGTGTTGGTAAGCATGTGTTGACAACAAAGAGTTGTTTCCATGCTAGGAAGAAATTGATCATAGCAAAAGAAGGTAGACCCCATGGTCCATATTATTTTGAGAATGACATGAAGGAAGAAATATAACAAAGATATAACAATGAAATACACAAAAATATAGTAGAGAACACAAAAATACAGTGAAACCCAACTTCTATTAATGAATAAGATAGAAAAACATTGTAGAACACAAACTGGCAGAATGAGGTAGCTCAACTCTAAAAAGAAAGACATGTTGGCTACGCTTCATTCACAAGAAACTTTACATCACAATACATCGCATGCTTAAAGGGCCTCCTTCACCTCAATTATATATGAGAGAGTGAGAGGAGAATAATTGATGCAGGAGCATCCCTCACAACAAGCAAGCCAATGTGGAAGCAGAAAGTCAGCTGGAAGACGTCCAGTGCAAGTTTTTGAATTTTTAAATTTTCCCTTGAAGTTGATGCGCTGAATATAAATGAGATCATTTAATTTAGGTGCCTTGGTAAAAATGTAATCAGACCTCGAGCCATATGCTCTCGTCTGAGATAGACAGAAGCATTTATAGTAGTAGTTGCAGGTAGATAGAATTGAATTCTTATATTAGATAGTTCTAGAAGAAAGAGGGAAAACCGAATATAGACACCCTCATTTGTATCATTGTAATATAGTAAGAAACAGGAGAAAGAAGAGTCTAGAGCATAGGGGAATAACAGAGAGTTGTGGAAGAACACCCATGTACAGATCTTGAATTAATAGAAGAAGTTGATTCAGATTCATGGCTGTTGTGTTATTCTCAGTGTATGTGTGTTGAATGCTCTGCTTATGAATATTATTTCCTGTTATGCATTCGTTATTATGCTGTGTGTATGATTTCATGTGTCGAGATTGAAATCTGAGAGGAAGTGAGGTGAGTTACAATTGTTTCTCCTTTGAGCAAGGATTCCTGCAAGGAGTGCAGTTGGAGTCGTCCGCAAGGAGTGCGTTGACAAAAGGCTCGGGAGTTAAAATCTTGTTCTCAATTCGCTCAGAAGCGAAAGCGGGTTGCTAGAGCCGTGAAAGGAGTGCGTAGGCTAAGGGAGAAAGTCTCAGTCATGAAACTGAGCAGAAGTGTTGAAGGACTGCTGCTACGGGCATACGCAGAGTCTAAGAGGCTCGAACAGTTGAAGTGTTCGTAGGTTTTCTGCAAAGAGTGTGTGCAAAGAACCCCGTTGAGGTTGAAGTAACTTAGCAA
>JASDQU010100922.1:0-29062 GCA_032191745.1 Picea mariana | reverse complement strand
CTTCTACTCGATAAAAACGTATTGGGCCAAGGCTGTAGTGGTCACAAGGACCTCTATTCACTGTTGGATTGGATCATGAAGAGGGAAAAATTTGTGGTCTGAGAGATTAATTTGCAACATTGTTTTTTCGAGATCAATGGAGTGGCATTAGTTAGAGCTACCTCTGGTACCCTGTAGAGATGACATCCCAGAGTAACAATGACACTGGGGGGCCGATACTCATATATAATGTGACGTATCCACATATATATGGTTGTCCTAAAATAACATCACATACTTCAAGTGTGGAAACATCACACACTACCTCATCCTTGAAGGGATTGATTCCATAGGATAGGCGCACTGTTGGTTGACACAAATGTATCGTCCTCGGCTCAACCATCCGATGGTGTATGGTTGGGGGTGTGGCATCGTTGGCAACTTGAATCTCTTGATAACCTCAGCTGAGATCAGATTCTTTTGATTCCCACTGTCAACAATGAAATGTAGCGGGGTCCCCTTTACCCACATCTACAAGTGGAAGAGGCACTCCCCCTCCTCAAGCTCCTTTGGTTCTTCTGGTTGTATTGTTGTGGCCGCAATGGCAACATTGGGTTCTGCATCAATGATCTATTTCCCTTTATTGTTCTCTGAACCAAAGTTTGAGTCAGGTTTTGATTCTTTTTCTTTGAGCTCGACCACCAATTACTATTTCGAGCAACATTCATTGGTGTTGTGCCAAGGTATTTTGTGGAAATCACACCACTTTCTAGTGTCTTTCTTAAACTTCCCATTACCCTTCTTTGCATGTGTCTTGGACTGGATCTCTTAAGGTTGGCCTTCCTTGTTGATCTGTCCTTTTTCTGTGAGTTAGAGTTTCCTTTGCCATGCTTCTGTTGTGGGGTATTTTCAAAATCGAACTCCCGCTTACTCCGCTGCTTGAATTTCTTCTTTATTTTAACTGCATATCGATAAGCAACTCCTAGTGAGGAGATGTCCAAGAAATCCATCTATGTTTGGATGTACCTATGCATACCACTATGAAACTTCAAAAACTGGTGCCTCTAAGAGTATTTGATACCCAAATTTGAGCACAAGGTATGAAATATGTTAGTGTACTTTGACATTGTCTGGTCTCTTTTCTGACTTAGAGTTGTCCATCTCATGTACTGGTCATCATAGTTTCCAATAGGGTATAAATCCTCCTTTACGGAATATACAAAGGTCTCCCAAGTGGGTTCTCTCCCGAATGGTGTAGATTCACTTGCGGTGTATCTCTCCCAGTAACCTTCCCACCAAGCTCTGACATTGGGAAGGGATTTAAGGAGCGCGAAGGTGATAATTTCACTATCGAGAAATTTTTGGACAAAGTAATAACCTTCTAGAAAATTCAACCATTTTTCTAGAGCATCTGCATCTATTTGGCCTTCAGATAAGGGGATATCAAAATTGACTTGTACCTTGAAGGGCGTCACAACTCTGAAATGAATTCTTTTTGAAGATGCCTTACCTACCACCATCAGTAGTCTTCGAAGGATGTGAGCGAACTTGTCCATCATCACATTTCTCTTTTGCATGAGGTATTCCTTGAGCAACGTCTTGAAAAGATCTCCTGCTCTGTGATATCTCTTTTCTTCCGCCATGGGAGGCAGGGATGATTTTAAGGATGGAAATTTGTTTTAAAATGTAGAAACCTTGGCGAATCTTACTAATCCTTCATATGCCAACTATAAATGTTTGGCAATATTTTTGTAAAAATACTCAAATTTATAAGGATTTTATATAGTTTTCATAAATTTTTGGCGATTTTTAAGGTAAAATAATTTTATCTTGGCTAGTGAGAGAATTTTTCCTCAAGTGAAAATAGCTCGATAACCAACTCTCTATACCCTGACCTCATCAGGGACTTGCTGTGAGAAATGACAAGGAGCATATTTCTCTAATAGCATTGATCTAGATTATTTTTAGAACAACATGAAGGAATAAATATAAGAGATATATAACAATGAAATACACAAAAATATAGTAGAGAACACATAAATACAGTGAAACCTAACTTGTACTAATGAATAAGGTAGAAAAACATTGTAGAACACAAACTGGCAGAATGGGGTAGCTTATCTCTGAAAAGAAAGACATGTTGGCTACGCTTCATTCACAAGAATCTTTACATCACACTCCATTGCATGCTTAAAGGGCTTCCTTCACCTCAATTATATATGAGAGAGTGAGAGGAGAACAGTTCCCATGATGCATGTGGGATAAATCAATCTAAGTTTATAAAATTCCATAGGCATGCAAAACACTAGGACTTCCCCGGTGGTCACCCATCCCAATACTACTCTGGCCCGAGCATGCTTAACTACGAAGCTCTAATGGGATCCGATGCATTAACGCTATGTTGTAGGCATGTACATAATACCACTAGGAAATCATTACATGATGTCTGTAATTAACAAATGAAGATGGTATTACATTCCATTCCCTATCAAAAGGGTGAATATCATGGATATTAAAACCATAGTCTCATAATGTTGATTTAGTGGAAAAGGTGGTTGGCCACCGAGATCCACCTGGATCACCCCACTTCTTTTAATGGAGTTGTTATGAGATGGAATAACTATCGAGATCTCATTGAACAAACACATTCTAGAATTTGACTTGGATTCATTAACTACCAAGATGGACCATCTCAAAGTCCGAGAGAGGTGGGAATGAATTCTAATTGTAGAGTTGTGATCTAGAGATTTCTCCAAGTTGAAAATCAATTAGCAAAATTTTGCATTGGAAGAACAAGTGATCCAAGAATTAGAGATAGATCCATAGCTATGACTAGAGTTAATGGCTAGAGCCATGAGCTAGAGCCAGAGCTGTATCTAGGAGCTAGAGTTAGATCCATGTTCCTAATAAGTATATATAAGGCACATTGATCTAGATTGGTTTCCTTAAATCTTCTGGGGACCAAAAAGCCTCTCAATGAGGAGTTGTGATATGAAATGGATCCAAACCAAGAACATGGTTGTAAGACTTAGTACCTAAATGTAAGTGGAAAATCAATGAAGATTAGATAAAAAAAAAAGATAATGTAATGCAAAGTTAAATGAAACAAATGAGAGGAAAAATAAAGAAATAAATAAAAATAGAAAATGAAAATAGGAGAGAAATAGTGTTGAATGGTAAATGAAAGGTTAGGCCTATTGTCCTTCCCATTACTCAATATTTCCCTATTTCTTCTTGTAAGGGATTATTTTTTCTTGTTGGTTGGCCAAAGAGAGGACACATAGAGAGCCACGAGTTGCATTGCAACCATAGATTAATGAAATAATATTGAGCAACCATTAGACTGTGGGTTTTCCCATTTGGGGTTTTAGGGTAAATATTGTGTTCATATATGATGGATTTTCTCTTTGTGTTAGTTTTCATTTGAATTTAAATGGAAGCTACTCTAGATTTTTAATGGTTGCATAGTTATAATTTTAATGGCGTGAGAATGCATTCTATATTGTAACTCTGTGATTTACTTCTTAGTTTCATTCTCTTTAGCATTTGGATAACCCCAATAGCTCTCTACCCCCACCATTTAATGTATTTTGAGATTAGAAATCAATAGTTTCCTTTATAATTTTGTTGCAATCTTTTAGGGGTTTGCTAATTTTTTTCTTTCAAGCTAATTGACTCTTGGAGTCATTTGCCGACAAAATTGGGTTTCTTCCTTCACCATAAGTTTCCCATGGTTGTTTGTTGAACTCATACATAGTAAATAGGCCACCCTTGTGGCTATACACTTCACGTGCTTTGCTAAGACGACCACACACTGCCAATATTCAGCCCATGAGGCCATACACAATTCATATCAGTTGATTGGAAGAAGTATGATATTGTATGTAGGTCGTACATGTTGTATGGCCAATATTCATCCCAAAGAGCCCATATCTGCCTCTTCTTGAAGTCGTATGATTTGGTTGGTTGCATTAGAATATCTACTGGTATGTGCATGGTTTGGACATTGTTGGCTGGTAATATGTGCCATCGAATTCAAACATGAATATTTAATTACTCTCCCCTCTCATCGATTTTGGAATTTAGTGTTTCCAATCCATGTGGGCATCCCCTAGACAAAAGCATTGGCATAGTGTGCAATGGTATGTTCAAATAATTTCCATCCAATATATGTATTAATTAAGTGCCATCTTGTATGTGTTATTGAATGTTGTTTAATTGAATGGGAGTTCAATTACAATCACAAGAAACTTGGAACAAAGGCATTGCGAATTATATGCCAATTGTGAATTGTGAAATCTTGATTCGAGACAATCTACTTACAAGGAAGGACACACACATGTTTGTAGATGAGGATTAAACTATGTTGGTAGTTTGAGTTGAAGCCTCAGTGCATGCTTATGGTAATATGCAATCTTGGGTTCATTAAGATGAGTTGTTTTGGTTGTCCAAACATTGCATAGAAAGTTGGTAGTAGTGCTCATTTTGAGTGGAAACAAGTCTAGAGATCATGGAATCAATGAACACCATCTCAAGGAGATAGAGAAGGATGAACATAAGAACTAGCCTTGTCGATATTTGATAATAGGGTTTTGATTACAATTTGTAGTTGAATTGACTTTTCATTGTTATGTTGAGCTTGTCACTATTATATTGAGTTGGTTCCATCGAACATAGAGATATGATCCATACTTCTTTTGAATCTGCTACAAGCAACTCATATGATTGGAAATCCATCACAAGGATTCAACCAGTAAGCAATTGAATTTTGTTTGAGAAACATTATATTTTTTTTATTTCCATATTAAGCATATAGTGTTGCATAGAAGTTGGCATTCTAAACTAAAATATGGAATAGAGGACTTATAGCTATTCATAGAATAGAGATCTATGCAAAAGTTAGAGAAACAAATATCATAAAGTTAATTCCAAAAAGTATATGTCACGGTGAAGCAAGTGGGCTATAAGTCCTTCATTTAGGGATCATGTAATGGGTGGTTTGAGATGAATGCTCTCTTGAATAATGAATCCACATATTGATTCACCATTGGTTCTTCAATATCCTTGATGCATTTAACTAATGAAGTTTGAACCCATCTCCAGAAAAGAATGATGAAGTGGTCAAAGTCCCTAGTCTTGTGTCAAATGTAAGCATGCTATCCAAATAAATTGGGAGATTCATGAAACTACTAATATCCTTTTCCTTCTTACCTAACCTTGGTATAGAAGTATTTTCCTTGTCCATCTTGTCTTGCACAAATCTCAAGTAATTGCTAGGATGATTCTCTGAATTCAATTTGTGAGCATATTACACACTATGATAGCTTGTAACATAATTATTATGGGGCATTTGAAATATCCACAATCGTTCTAATTTGATTGGATCAATGGTGGCCCTAAGTTTGTTGGTGATTGAGACACAATCATTACACCTTGAAAATAAGTTGTTCTTTGTGATCCAAACATCTAGAAATTTATTTCTCATTATTTTGTTGAATTGGGATTGCAACATTGGAGGAATACTAAACATAACCATGTCCCCATTAAGATTTTTGAGAAGCGAACACTAGGTCATATTTATAGGCAATAATTTGAGAGGTGCCCTTGTTCCATATTGATGTTTTAAGTGTGTTAGATATGGATCTTTATCTAAATTTTGATCCACAATCTTACTAAGTCTATCCATTGCTGCAATAGTATTAGATATCGATTTGTGTAATCCACTATTACCATTCACTATCTTCAAGTCATCATTTTTTAACATATCCTTATAGTGGTAGAAAGTGCTTTTTTTTATTCCATAAGCCCAATACTATGCATTTTGACAGACATTTAATGTGTCAAACTTCATTGTAAGTAGAGTTCTCTTATTTATTTCTCTATCTCTAGCAACAGTGGCATTTGATACTAGAAAATTTAGTACAAATTCTCTTCCTAAATTTTCATTCATGAGATACACATTCGTAATACCTTCATCCATTGATCCCAACTGTATTTTAGAAATGTAATTACGTTTACACCAAGGTGTAGTGTGCATGCTTATAATGAAATAAATTTCATCAAATGTTTCAACACAGATTGTACTTGACTTACTTTTAGAATATGCACTTGTACTTTGGCGTTTCAACTGATTGTATGGCCTTTTTGTCACAATTTATACATTGGCACAATATACAATACCCATAGGTGGATACTTCAAATACAAAGGAGTTGCTTCTATTATGTCGCATAATTTGACCTCAACTTCCTCATGCGAAGGAGATATAGTTGAAATTTGGTGAATGTGGAAAGGATTATTTGAAGAAATAATTTTGTCTTATAGAATTTATCTTGATGAATTTTAAGATACCCTATGATGTATCGTGTTTGACATTTTGTGCTAGTTGGGATTTTAGAAAAGAAAATAGTAATGACTATAACTTTGATGATTTTTGTGCTTTGTTAATTAGGGCACATGAAAATTTGTTTGATGAAGGTAACATTATTATTAAGTGACAAGATCATCTCCTTAAGGGAAAAGTTTGATAGAACTATGGAGAAAGAGGTCAACAAGGAAAATTTTAGGGACTAAATATTTCACCCATGGGATAAATTTCCATTTTTATTCCAAAAAACGGTTCACTAATTTCCATTGCTTCTTAAAATTATTTTCCCAAATTATATAGGACAAAATGATTTTACTCTATAAATCACCAAAATTTTCTAGAAACTGTATAAAATCCTTAGAAATTTGAATATTTTTACAAAATATTGCCAATAATTTTCTAGTTAGCATTTTAAGAATCAATAAGATTCAACAAAGTTTGTACACTTTAACATAAGTATGGATCCTTAAATTTTTCCCTAGAGGTCGAGTATACAATCAGTGGGAAGATCGTGTAAGTTATCGTGACAAGGATTGTATTGACTAGATTGATGAGAAGAAACAAAGTGATCAACCATCAACTAAGAAAGGTAAGAAGAAGAAGACCCATTACTATTGTGGAAATGCATGACATATTGGGAAAATTGTCGGAAGAAGACTAAATATCTTAAGGAGAATGTCAAGAAGCTTAAAGGTGAGGCATTAACTAGTCGATTGAAACTCAACCAACTTGCAACGTCAACTTTCTGAAGGTAAGGGAAGTTGTTGAGCTTAAAAATGGTTAACACCCATATGATTGCAAAGTATCACAACAAATGTATCTAGCAAATTTTTTGTTTTCTTTTATGACCCTAATGATCCTTAATTTTTCCCTAGTATACAATCATTTAACTTAAATCCTTGCTAGACTATATAAGGAACCCTCCTAATGTGCACTAGGATGAAAATGATCAAACAAATTGTTGATTCATAGTTTATCTATGTCTATTTCAAATGTGATTCATGGCTTATTTATGATACTGTTAATGTGTCTTGTGAATTTTGGAAATGTTGCATGCTTATGATATGGTCCTTGGGTAGTAAAATCTATTTGAAATGATGTTATGGTTTGTAGAGGGTTGCTATCACCATGTATTTTAATGTGGGTACATGTTGCAGGTTTTGTTACATCTGCACCCAGTTGTTCCCAAGTGGTTTTTTCATTGATGGGTGTAGTGGTATATGAATGGTTGATGTGGACCTCCTTACTATTTCCTTGATACCTATTGCAAGAGAATGTTGGATATATATATAATTCAATGTTCATTAGGTTTACAACAACATGCATAAACATACACAAATGAATATAGTCACGTCTTTAGACAATGGACATGACTTTACATTGACAACATTATCTATACAAACAACATTAAACATAGCATGAAATAAGGTATATTACACATATAGGTAAAGAACACAACATTAGTTTGAGGAGAAAATTAAAATCAAGTTTTGAGGGTGAAATTAGGTCCTACCTACGAACTCCTCTGTGTCTAGTGTCATAGTTTTACCTACAATTAAATTATTATATGTAAAAGTTGAAACTTTAGTTCTGACATGCCAAACCTTGAGTATAATTCCACCCGAGTTGCAAGAATATATGAATTATGAACATTGGAAACTAACCTATGTGATATCACCTACCACCCTATCAATTGCACTGAGATTTAATGTGTTGCTTGCTTAGTTTCTATGGTTCCACTTGGTTGTCCCATATTGGGCCAACACATGCATGTGATGTCTGCCTCCATACTCCTTTGATCTAATCCTATAGTATCAATTAATGGATGGTTTTACAATGCATGACCTACCTTGTTCCATGTAATCACACTTGCCATTTTGACTGTCTGCTATTGGGGTTTAGCTCTGCAATTTATCTATTGAAATCAAGGGTTCTATGTGTTGTGGTTTTGATAATTTATTACCCAATATAGAGTTCTATTGGAGGGATTTATATATTGGATTATTCTTCAATTTTGTCTCTCACCCATTAGGAGAGACAAGATTGGAAACATACCCCGAACTATTGCACAATACATTTGAGGAGGCATTTTGTTAACAACAATTTGGTTTAAAGTTTGAGTGGATGGACATGAGAAGCCAAAATCTCCTAACCATGATTGGATAAAGGTAGGCCTTAACCTATTGGTTTCCATTTTTCATTATGGTGGTTTTCTTGCTTAAGTTAGGATTGTTATGGGTGTTCTGTGTCATATAGTCCTCCAATCATAGTTTTCTTTTCCATTGTTATTGCAAGTTACTATTCCTAGTTTTATTGTTTTTTGTCAAGGATAACCACACATGACGATTTACACAGGGGAATACCCATTTTGTTTTAAAATACATTTATGGTATTGGTTGATAGTATATAATGGCCAATTCATTGGTTAAACACTCCTATGTTATGGTATACCTTGTAGATTAAATATTATAGGTAGTTGGATTCCAATACATATGTATGTACACAATTTGTATGAGGTAGATTGTAGTAAGTGGAGCATACTACAACCATATCCATTTCCCTCTGTTATTGGCTTCTACAATTGTTGATTTACCTTCCATTCTTGAAAGATTGTATTAATATATCCTCTTCTTTACATACAATGAAGGGTGTATACAAATAATGTTAGTGCCCAAACTTGTTTCATGAGCTACTATAATGGGGAAGCTTTTGTTCACATGCATGAATAGCCATTATTTTCATTTGTAACCCTTGGTATAAAATAAAGTATTGGACTAAGTTGTTTGGTACATGATTAAACTTTAGCTTTATCTTACATCCATGTAGTCAATCTTGATCAATTAAAAATTAAGTAATGTAGTCAATTCTAAGGACTACATTGAATTTTTGGTTGGATGAAATATTAATGATGATATCTTCTATTAGAGAAAGTGTTGAAAGGAGGTTGAGCCTTATGTTAAAATGCCCTCCATCATGTATCCTTTTTCATATTGTTACCTTGCCCATCTTTTAGACCTATCCTTTATTACACACATATACTCTTACTACTTGATATTAGAATTTTCATGCACACATGACTGAAGGGTATGATTGTGATCTACCTATGGTTGTTGGATTCAAGTATTTTCATCTTTATGTCAGTATTTATGTGGATTGTTAGCAAGGTATTTTATCTTTTCTTGCTATCGATGGAAAACCTACAATTAAATCTTTGGGGTACTGAGCATATGAACTTTATTTATATATATATGAATTGTTATATATATTTATGTATGTATGTACATGGAATGGGTTATGGATGAGTTATTTAAATTCAACTTGTTTTTCATATATACTTTAAATGAGTTTACACATCATAAAAATTGATTTCATGTGCACACTAGTTGAGTTGATACTAATAGTTGACCTGGGACCTTAATTTCCCGTTAGGTTTTGTGACCTTCATAATAAGTCCCCACCATGTGTAATATTGTAATTAATGCATTTGTATTTCTACAAAGGAAACAATTACAACCTTTTATCTACTTTCCCATATCTTATAAAAGAAAGGAGGGGTACATGAATAAGTAGGGAGATAAGAAAAGAGGGAATAAGTACATTTTTTTTTTCTACTGCATCATATCTAAGTTCATTCTCAGAGTCTCAATAGTCTAATAGTATTAGAAATGGAAGGCATGCTGCAATCTAAGGTCTAGCACTAGGTGTTATACAATTATTTTCCACTCGATCACTTTATGGGCATCATCTAGGAGTCAACAGTATGAAACACTGAGCCATACCAATTTTCCCTTGAGGTTACAATACTTTTCTGCATAGTGATTGGTGACCCATTTGCAGCCTGTGACCAGGAAGTGTTGGTTGCTTCCTATCCTCTTGCAAGGAGAAATCGATCCCTCCTTGCAAGAATGCAAGACATGACCGGGTCTGTTACTCCCTTTTTAGAATTGGTTTTGTGAGATCATATTCAACCACATATTCTTCGTGGTTTGACCTCAAGAAGATCTTCATATTTGGAATAGAGATATATCCAAATTTCCATTTGATATTATCTCTACTATCCTATAAATAATGGGGGTCTCTCATGGGAAAAGTGGAGGAAAAAAAAGAGTAAGTTTATGCTGAAAGATTAATCACCGAGCTTGGGAAAGGAATCTAGTTAGAGTTTCACCAGGCTATCAAATTGTAAGTTGTAAATTGTTTCCATGTGATTAATAGAAGATGCACATGACTTTCCCTCTTATTTGATTGTACATGATTGTCATAATCTTTGGAAATAATTAGGATGTTCATGTCATATCATTAGATCTATAATAAATTACATATGATATATTTGATCTTGTGAAAGGAGTTTGCTTGTATCTTCATGTGTGTATATCCACATGGACAAGAGAGAAGGACATCTTCGACAAGGAAAATGATGAAGGAGCGTGCATGGACAACCATCAAGTGACAGGTAAATTTTTTATTCCATCCACTTATAGATCAATTTTGTGTATGATTCAGATCTAGGAATGTCCATAGTTTGTATCTATAGTCTGTTGTCAGTATTACCAGTACTCGCAACCAAATCGACAACTCCCTTTTCTGGACACATTAGATTTTCCGAATTTGTCCTGTTTGATGAACGATCCCATAATCCATGCCCCATTTTGGCCCCCTATACTCGAAAAACTATTGTTTGACATCCCTAAGTTCGATGGAAAACCTGGAGAATATCCGTACAACCACATCATGAACTTCCATTTTTGGTGTTCTTCAAACTCCTTGATGGATGATTCCATCCGGTTACGACTTTTCCATAGAACACTCATAGGAACAACAACTAAATGGTATATTGAGCTTCCACATAAATCTTTTAATGACTTCAGCACTCTAGCCATGGCATTTCTGACTCACTTCCAACTGCCCATTCGATATGAGACCGATACTGATCTATTAACCTCACTTCGACAATCTTCCTCCACTCACATTTCTGATCGCATTCAAGAATGGAGGTGATGAAGATGGTTCATTAAAACCACCATCCCATACCAAATTTTAGTAGATTGGTTCACAAAGTCACTTTTACCACACATCGTCAGAGACATCTCCATGGGAGGCGTTGTAACTGAGGAGAAAGCAATCAATCGTGCCCAATATTTAGAATTGATATACTTCTAGTCTAACACATTATACGATCTGATTCCCCGCGCTCCTTGTCCGTTGAATGATCAATCAAAACCAGCCCTGGGACCCCACGCCGATGGTATGGTTGGTCCCGTATCTTCCACTACAATTGGCCAGTGAAATGGGAAGCTTAGTCAATCGAATATAGCTCGCAATCCCACCTCTTCTGCACTCACTACCACCTCCACTTCGACCCGTGCTCAAACCTACAAGGTATACTTGGTGCAATCGAATGCACCCAAAAACCTGCAACAATCCAGAGGAAAAAAGAAAGGTAATAATAATAAGAAAAAGAAGAATCCTTATGAGCAAACATGCCCAAAAAACCAAGACCCCAATGCTAGGGAAAAAATAAATGAAAGGAAAAATATCCTTGCATGGTATGTAAGGAGGACCACTACACTAAAGAATTCCCTTGCCTTGCCGAGGTTCATTAATACATTGAACGAGGGAGAACTCCTTCCCAACCAAAAATATTAACTAATCTCCCCCCCCCAACAACAACAGATGATAACACAAACCCATGCACCCCCATCTGGGGGAAACACAGAGTCATCAAAAACAAATGTTTTGATGGTTAAATCTGTGGTGGAATTAAACATCGAAGCCAAGAATTATGAGTCCATGGAGGCAAAAAATTCATCAAAGGGTCCTCCACCAACTTCACTATCCACCGGCCCTCTCACGTTAGAGAAACCAACTTTCAAACCTGCCATCCTCCCTCCCAAAGTGGTACTTCGATGGATCACCCACAATCCGAATGCTTGGGAAAACCAACACTATAGCCCAGGCCCCGTGTGCCATGTGTGCACTCGAAGTATTGCAGAGTTGTCCCGCATAGAAAAAATCCTTGCTATCAACCATAAGGGGGAATATTCCCTTCATATTCTAACATTATTTCCTTTTACATAGAACAAAGTGAAACACACTTTTCACACCAACTGGCATTGAAAATTATTNATTATGAGTCCATGGAGGCAAAAAATTCATCAAAGGGTCCTCCACCAACTTCACTATCCACTGGCCCTCTCACGTTAGAGAAACCAACTTTCAAACCTTCCATCCTCCCTCCCAAAGTGGTACTTCGATGGATCACCCACAATCCGAATGCTCGGGAAAACCAACACTATAGCCCAGGCCCCGTGTGCCATGTGTGCACTCGAAGTATTGCAGAGTTGTCCCGCATAGAAAAAATCCTTGCTATCAACCATAAGGGGGAATATTCCCTTCATATTCTAACATTATTTCCTTTTACATAGAACAAAGTGAACCACACTTTTCACACCAACTGGCATTGAAAATTACAGTTTGGTGTTTGAATAAGAACATCTTTCATATGGTGATCGAGGAAGGAGTGATCGCTTGTATTGTGTCTTTGTCATGTTGGAAATCCATTAGTTCTCCACAACTCACCACATACTCAACCATCCTTAAATATTTTGATGGAAATTATTTTAAACCCCTTGGAATTCTCACCTCCCTATCCATTGAGCTCAGGGGCAAGAATGTCTCCATCAAATTCAAAGTGGTTGACGCCACACTCGACTAAAATCTACTCTTAGGATGCACTTGGATCTATACAATGAAGGCTGTCGCATCCATTTTCTTTCATGTTGTATGATTTCCACATCAAGGAAAGATAATTACGATTGGCCAATTGGATTATTGAACTGCTGACTTGTGTGCTAATCCGACTACCAATGTGCCCTTTGTAGGTGAATATTCTGGGGGATATGAAAGCGTCGATGTAGGTGTGTTTAAAGATCCATCTCTTATGGGGATATTCCCCCTCCCTGCACCTGACACCACCAACATAGGTCCCATCAACATGATCTCTTATATCGTGAGCACATGAATTCATTCTTACGATCCTTGGGTTCTTCCTCACCCTTCATAAGTAGACTATTAAGTAGCTACTATGCCATTGTCACCAACTGAATTATCATATTCAGTGATATAGTTAGTAGGAGAATCTGTTTACCCTGATCTTAGTCTCCCATTGGATGAGGAACTAGATGAGTTCTCTCCTCCTAACTGGGTTAACTCTCCATTCACTTCACATGACCTCCTAAATGATGCTCTAGCTTCAGACAAGGCCATCATGGAAGTAATGAATTTAGGATAGAGACCATGGGAAGATCCACACCATCGATCATATTTCCTTCCTAGTCAAGAAAAACTAGAGACACATATTCAAACCCTCGTTTCAACAGACGATCGAGACCAACCCCAATTCCCTTCCACTTCATAGTCCATTTTATCTGAAGGCAACCTGGGTAACATATAGGAAACCNCACTTCACATGACCTCCTAAATGATGCTCTAGCTTCAGACAAGGCCATCATGGAAGTAATGAATTTAGGAGAGAGACCATGGGAAGATCCACACCATCGATCATATTTCCTTCCTATTCAAGAAAAACTAGAGACACATATTCAAACCCTCGTTTCAACAGACGATCGAGACCAACCCCAATTCCCTTCCACTTCATAGTCCATTTTATCTGAAGGCAACCTGGGTAACATATAGGAAACCATTTCAATTGATATTTTAGTGAAAAATGGGGTTGTGGAACACATCCATATACATGCAGCTTGTTCCCCTTAAGAAATTGAATCCTACACTTCCCTACTCAAATAATTCCACGATATCTTTGCCCAGTCCTACGAAGAAATTCCTAAAATAGACCCTCAAATTGTTGCACATAAAATTAAGACTTACTCTGGAGCTCGTCCTGTTTGACAATGACTCGACGAGTCCACCCTAGGAAAGATGCAAAAATCAAGGTGGGAGTTGAAAATTTATTGAATGCTGGATTTATTTATCCAGTGCTCTTAACTGAATGGGTATCGAACATTAAACATGCCACTATCCATGTATCTGTTGATTATAGGGATTTAAACAAGGCCTGTCCTAAGGACAATTACCCCACCCATTTCATTGACTATATTATCGATGATTTTGCTGGATGTGAAGTCTTTTCGTTTATGGACAACTTCTCTGGCCATAATCAAATCAAAATCATTTCAGAAGACCAACACAAAGCAACTTTCATTTTCCCTTGGGGAACTTTTTCATATGGAAAGCTACCTTTCGGCCTTAAAAATGTTGGTGCAACATTCCAGTGAGCCATGTCCTACATATTCCATGGAATTAAACATATCATACAACCATATCTGGATGACCTTCTCGCAAAATGCGGGAGGCACGAAGATCATCCAGATCACCTAAGACAAGTTTTTCTATGCTGTCGACATTACAACATTTGTTTAAACCCACACAAATGAATTTTTGTTGTGGAATCTGGTTGCCTTCTAGGTTTCATCATATCCAAGTCTAGGATCAGAGTTGATCCCTTGAAAGTCGAGGCAATTACCAACTTTCCTCCACCTCGATCTATAGCCCAACTTCAGAATTTATAGAGAAAATAAAACTTTTTACGATGCTTTATCTCCAACTATGCAAAAATTACAAAAGGTTTCATGCATTTACTTAAGAAAGGTGTTCCATTTATTTGGGATGAGCAAGCTCAATGCTCCTTTGATGGTTTAAAATGCGTGCTCACATCCACGCCTTTATTGAAACCTCCCAAATATAACCGAGAATTTCCCTTATATCTCGCTACTTCCGAAAGCACCATTGGCATGGTGCTTGTCCAAACTGACAATGGACAAAATGAACATGTTATTTACTATCTTAGTAAGGCCCTTGTTGGTGCCAAACTTCATTACGCTTATGTTGAGAAGTTGACATTGGAAGCTGTTTTTGTTGTCCAAAGTTTTTGACATTATATTCTTTTGCGAACTACCACAGTTATATCTAATGCTAGCCCAATGAAGTATATCTTGTCACATCATATTCTTGGGGGAAGATACTCCAAATGGATTGTTATCCTTCAAGAATTCGATCTTGAGTTTTCTACCGCCAAGTCTAAAAAATCCTTGGTATCTGCTGAATTGATGGTCAACCTTCCCCGAGTCCATGATGAATCCATGGTACAAGATTCGTTACCTGATGAATATTTGTTTCTCATCGACTCATCGATCCATGGTACGAAGATATGTTAATATATCCCCAAACCTAAAATTTTCGTCCTAAATTATCGAAAGACGACCGTCTACGTATTCGCCATTACCTTATTGTGGGAGACATTCTTTATCATCGTGGGGTATATATGGTGTTGTGTCGATGTGTTGTCCACCATGAAGCTGAACATATCCTTAATGACTGCCGCTCTAGAGCATGTGGTGGCCATTTTTCTAGGTTAGCCATTGCCCAAAATTTTTTGCGTGTCGGTTACTTTTTGCCTTTGATCTTTAAAGATTGTATGAATGTAGTTCAAATGTGCCATCCTTTCTAGATATTTTCAAAAATGATGTCCGTTCATCCCACTCCATTACATCCTCTATTCATCGTCAACCCCTTCTCCAAATGGGGGATAGATTTCACCACATGTAGACCAACCTTTGACATCGACCATAATTACATTATTGTAGCCATTTATTATTTCACCAAATGGGCAGAGGCTATGCCTACCTTTTCCAATGACGCCGAGATTGAAACACTTTTCATATTCAACCACATCATTTCCAGATTTGGTGTACCCAAATCAATCGTGACCGATCATGGATCACACTTTTGCAACAATACGATGAACGAACTATCCACTTTGTTACATTTTGACCAAGAACAATCTTCCCCTTAATAACCCCAAGAAAACAGACAAGTTGAGTTTATCAACAAGGTACTCAAAACAATGCTCCAACGGATGGTAGGGAAACATAAGTCAAACTGGCACGTTATGTTATTTTCGACATTATAGGCATATCGAACTTCTACAAAAATTGCTACTAGTCTTACACATTTCCAACTCGTTTATGGGTTAGAATAGTACTTCCCATTGAATGTGAAATACCCTCCCTAAATCCAACGATTGAAATCCTCCCTAATGCTTCCACCGAGGAAGAACTACTTCTTTACTTTTCTCATCTTGATGAACGCTGACAACAAGCTACCATGGTTAATGAGTGACATAAAATATGAGTTAAATCCCAGTATGACCAAATCGTACGTCCTCAAGTATTTTTAGAAGGAGACCTAGTCTTGGTTTATGACCAAGACCATGACAAATTAGGAGCAGGAAAGTTCAAACCATTATGGAATGACCCCTACATCATTAAATGTGCATTACAAAAAGGATCCTATGAGTTAGCAGAATATGAGGGAAACCCTTTATCTGAGCCTTGCAACGGGCTCTACCTCAAAAAGTACTATGCATAAGCTTAACATTATCTAATGCTTTTATATTATATGTATCATAGTGTGGTGTGATATATTTTGTTTCCTCTGACTGATGTAATTTGTTGGTATGCTTATCATGCTTGGTGCTTGATTGGAATATGTCGATGACCTCTTCTACCTATATCAGATATGCAAATGGAGCTAGTTGCAGCACCTGAAACATCGCTTCCATTTTCTGGGTGATTTTCTCACCCACAAACTAACTGGTGAGTTCAGGGGTCATCTTCCTCGGTCATGCAACCAACAACATTGCAAAATATAATGCAGTTATCAAACTTATGTCTGAAGCTTCAACTTTAGGCATTCCTCATTTCATTGTTAGGTTGGACTCCTAACTTGTACTTTCACAATTAAACTCATACTACTCTATCCAACACCCAATTTTTTTTCGCAAGTATTTGAGGGTCTGTCTCCTTGAGAGAGCATTTGATTTTATTTCTTATGAACATATCCCAAGGGAATTCAATTCATTAGCTGACTCGTTAGCAAATTATGTATTGAACTGACATCTACAACATTAAGCAAATTAATCAACCAAGGATTTATGTACATACATTCCAAAATATTTGTACACATGTGTAAAATCCACAAAGTAAGCATCCATGTATATAGAGAGAGTTTTCAAAATACATCATAAGTGTAGCATCAAAAAACTGGGACATGTGCCCATACATCCGAATATAAGCTACATACTAATCATCATGTGGAGCCCTATTTTTGTGATAACACATCACAACCCTAACCACCTTCTGTAGGAGGCAGGAGAAGGTGCCACTTACACCAAAAATATGCCTCTGTGTTCGTAGAGGAAGATCATCCAAATGTGGTACTGGAATCCTGACAGTTAATGCCTCGAGGTTCGCCTCGAGATCCTCTAAAATCTTTACCCGGGGCCCTCCATGCTACTATACTTGAGCCACTCCCATGTACTGCACACAACGATCAATGGGGGACATCTCCCCTGGACGAAATGGTGCACAATATTTAAAACCCACATAATTAGTCATACTACACACACAAAAATTCATATATTTTAAAAACACAAACCATCAAATATTCCAAAACAAATTTAAATAAATTTTTTTGCCAATCATTCTTATCGATATCATCGCTCCATCCCTCCCCATCGGGAAAGACCATGTCAGGGTCCCCTTGATAATTCACCCTGCTGTAAGTATAATCCTCTCTGGATATGATCTAACCATCCCACCAATCAAATAAACATTCTCCAAAATGTGGCTTCCGCCCTACCCTGAGACACAACAACAACTCTGTCCATTTCTTCATGGCAGGATCCCTCAGTCCACCCATAGGCCATGTCACCCAGGGGCGTGAAGAAGGAACCTGCTTGAAAAATAATGATAACAGGATCAAAGTATATCCAAATTGATTTTTTTGTCCTGTCCTACATTTGGTAAACTGCTCCTTCATGTTCACCAGGAGCCCTAAGCACCATTTGTATATAGTGGGACTCAGACACATCATGACATAACTGACATGGATCCTCAAAGCCAAGTGAGGCCCCGTAATACCTACTGCCCACGTGATAATATATAACATGGTTTGGAAGGCTAGGTCTGTCACCTATGCAATTGGTAGCTTGTTGCTTCTCTTTCTCATCTTCAAATGATAATACTGCCTGATATAGGCATCAACAAGCTCACCTGACCCTTCCTTGTCCCCAAATAGTACCATCGTGGCCCCTCGCCGTGATAATCCTATGAGGAAATAGATATCCTCAATATCCAACGTTAACACTTGGTCTCAAACCATGAAATGTTTCCTGTCTTGATCCCACATCCCAATTAACTTCTCTAACATCAACGATTGTGCTCTCATACTCTGGCACAAGAAAAACTTGAGCAACCCACAATCTCGTAAAGCATCTAAAGTTCTTGGGTCCTCCATGAAAACATTATCATTAAGTTCATGCTCCATCTCTTTCCATTCAATCATGATTTCAATACATTCCAAACAACATGAAAAAATCATTAGAACGCATACCCATAACCCATAAACTGAAAATCATTCAAGAAAAATTTCAAATAGACCCGGTCGCCCCTTCCCCTATAAGACAGAGTGACTGATCGCTCCCCATTTCTTGTCACAGAGAAACCAACTAGACATGGTCTCTCCCCACTTGTTTCCACAGAGTGACGACTTCTTACTGGTCGCTGGTCACTAGGAGATATCCCTACACAGGCCGACCATCCTTGGTTGGTCACCCCCTCACCAAGTGATGGAAGCGATCGGTTGTTGCCATGGATTTGGAAACCATTGGTCACCTGCATTCTTTGGATACCAGGAGACCAGGGATTCCGGGTCATTAGCCCAATATAGGGTCCCACGCAACTGCACAAAACCAAAATTTTTGGGTCTCACTACAAGAAAGTTTTTCAATAAAGTAGGAACAAAAAATGGGTTTGCTAAGTTAGGTTTAGATTACTAACCTGACAGGTAGTAACTGACATATATGTGGCCCAAGCTCTTGAAATAACCACTACAACTTTATCCACAAAAAATCTCTTCTCCACCTTTTTACCAAGGGTAACAAAACAAATGAGGTAAAAATCCCATTTACCCCATATAATCATTGTTTTTCTGTTTTTAGCAAACTAGCTTTGAAAATAACCCTTTTCACACTGGATAAGTTAATTTTTTTAATTTTTCGGGAGTTTTTTTTAAAAGATTTTTATTTAATCTTTTGGGCTACAAATTAATATTTTTTATTGTAGATATAGACCAAGCTCCTGTTATAATATCGATTCAACTTTCGGTAAGTGTTTTGAAACCTAGCATTTAGGATTAGAGTTGTGGTTGTTTCCCCTTTTCCATTGCATTCATTTGTCTACCACTTAATTCCCCTCCTTATGCCTTAAGTTCAACCCAATTCAAAATGCGACATTGGCCCTTCCATTATTTTCACGTTCTATTTTGAGTGGTATATCCTACCTTTCATGTGCATCCTAGATTAGCACCCATTACTATCATTCAATGCCTATCATGAAATTTTAGGGCCACAAAACCCTTTGTAGTGCTTTATGTTTTGAAATTGAGCTGCATTCACTCTCTTTCCATAATATTTATCCTTCCCAGAGAGGGTTCCCAATAATTTATATTGTTTTTTGGTCGCACCCATGCTCCTGTTTTTCCACTTTTTGTTGTTATATCGTTGTATGCTTCCATTGCTTACCACACTGCAACCATATTTAATCACTAGCCATATAGTTTCTACCATATAAAACACCTATGGGTGAGAACCACTGTCATGAGTGGCCATCATTTTCCATGTCCTGTTGCAGTCCATTGCTTCAAGTCATGTTCCTTGCGACTGGAACTTCATTGCAATCCACTCGTTCTCTCCAACCAAGCTTACTATTACCCATTTTTTTATCGCGCTTGGTAACCAACCATGACAAAGCTACACCCTAGAGTCTCCATTAATCTCTTTTGAGACTCCCTAAACATGAAAATATTTCCTAGTGAGCTTGTTTTATTTCACACTCATTAAATGAATTCGAAAGGATGTCTATTCGGTGTAAGTTTACTGCTTTTTCGAACCGGATGGACCAATTACGAAAAATGAATGCTCTAGTAAACCTTGGCTAGAAGAGTTATCCCTTATATTCTTTTACCCTTTTTTGGGCTCACAATACAAGGAAAATACCCTCTAGCGAAGGTTATAACATAGTTTTTTAGTGTTACAAAATTGGCAAAAATTGTCAAAAACACCTTCGTGAAAATATCTGTTTTTGGTAGAAGATGTTTTTGTGGAAATTATAACGGAACTTCATTATAACTAAAAAAAATTGGGCGGACGGAGGTTGTAGCGAATGTTTTTCTAGTTAGTGCGCTTCATGGTCTATACACATCGGTGCGTTCCCAAACATAAAGCACCGGTGCCTACATTACACCGAAAGCACCAGACAAATCCTAAAATATTGGGGCACCAATGTGTTAATACAAAATAATGCCCCAATGATTTAATAACAACAACACACCGGTCAAATCTATGATACCAAGCACCGATGCGTTCTCTAACTTAAAGCACCGATGCTTACATTTACAAGAAGGCATCGGGGTTGTCCAAAAAATATTGGGGCACCGGTGCTCTTATAAGTAATAATGCACTGATGCCTTAGTAAGAATAAGGCACCAGACGAATCTACGATACCATGCACCGATGCGTTAAAAAACAAACCCTACTGGTGCATGATATTTAGAATGCATCGGGGCAGAAGTGTGATACAGAAGCACTCGTGCATTTATTAATTAAACACATCGATAAAGGTTTTTTATTATTATAATTGTTGGTTAAAATATTATTAAGATCAATGTTTATTCCTTGTATATCAACACCGGTGCTAATTTAATTATGGCACCAGTGCGTTGTATCTTGAAACAAACAGGTGATTTTTATCATTTAATGCACCTATTGTCATTTTCTCTTTTTAGAAACATCGACTTGTGACAATGCACAATTATTGTTATTTTTTAATTCCATTGTTCATCAAAAAATTGACATATATATTATAATAGTATTCATATAAATTAAATTTTGATTAGTGCATTTGGATATGATGTTTGGATTAATTTTTTTATATCATCAGATTTTGCATCTCTTCATTATAATATTTAATCATCCATATATTTAATCAGTGATGAAACATTTCACAACAACATTGGACAACACAATAGAATAAAATAAAACATATTTTGTTATATATGAATAATATGCTCTTTGTCATACAAAATTGGTCGACACTTATTGGTAACCCCTTTTCTTTCAACTGGGACACTATGTCCATTACATTAAACAAAATGTCTGATTTTCACAGACATTTATTTCAAAAAATACAACAACTTGCATTGATATCCAAATATATTAATCATCATTCTTTGCTGGAATTGTTTTCAGTGCTTGAGCTAATTCCATGACTTGGGTTCTTTGGTCGAATGTTTTGTTGATTGTCTCGATTGTTTTCCTCTTCTTCAAATGATTCCATCTACAAAAATAAAAGCAAAGTGTAATGAGTGTATCTAAATTGGTGAGAATAATGAAAATTGAAATAAATAATACATATGAATGTAAATTGAAAAGCGACATACCATAGCAAGAATTGAGTCCTGAATGATACACATTTTTTCAAAACCAAATCTCATGCTTTCTGTCAACAACTCTTCTGTTGGCACATTTCCATACTTTGTTTCCTGCAAGTTTTATACCCCATAATAAATCATATATTTAATATAAAATATTTTTTTGTTCCATTAATTATAAAATGAGAGAAGTAAAACAACATAAGATACTTACAAATTCCACAATTAATTTTTGATATGATAACATATGCTCACAACCATTACTTAACCCAATGTCAACCAATTTTTATGATGGCTCTTGTTTGTATGTTAACCCCTGTTTGAAGACATTCGAGGATGGCTGTTGTAAAACAAATTAAACCATACAAAAATGAAATCTTAAGTTAATGTTATAAGGAAATAAAAATTACTCACAAACATTGCTATCAACCCTTTTCTTCCTTGTTGTCCTGCTTTATGTGCTAAATGGGTTCCATTTTGTTTTCTTTTCTGCAAGAAAATACTTGAAAATTAATATTTAATGCTAAATTATTTATTTATATGTACCTAATAGAAAATTTCAATGATTTCATACATTTGAAGCACATTGTTGTTGAGATGGATCCTCCTGTGATGAAATTATGTCCATTTCTTTTGCCATCTCCTTGTACACTTTTTTCGACATTCCTACTGACATATTTTGGATATCAGCTCCTTGATCCTTTGGGATTTTCATAATCTTCCTGAAAAAATTAACATGACAATAAACTATTTTTATATTAATATATGAAAATTAAATATAACAAAATTAATATTAATAACATAATGGTTTGTAGTAATATATACATATTATAGAAAATCATTTTTAGGAATATTACTTTTTGAGTGATTCTTTTTGGTTGATGTATGTTTTTTCTATTGCAAGTCTGACAGGTCTCATTGACCATTTCTTTGGAAACACTTCCTATAGTTTAGATATAACATGGTTCTTGGAATCATTGGATTGATTTCTGTATTGCAATCAACCCCCCCCCCCCTGATTAACCTCCAACACCACTCTAGATGAGCTAAGGACCAATTCATTGTCATTTACATCTTCTATAATTTTTATTTTCTTAGGACGACATTCTCTTCCTTCGTTGTTGGTCCCTGTAGAACATTAAACATATGTAAATTAATAGATTATTTGAAACATGTTATTGAATGTTTTTAAGTATATTATTAACGAAAATTCAAAAAAGAACTCATATTGAATATAATTTTTCCATTCACCCGATTCTTCCTTTTGTAATTTTCCATCAAACTTTTACACTCTTCTGCACTTAGATCACAAAGAATCTTATCGAGCTTCCTTATTTTATGGCTCTGCAGGACACACACTAACCAATATATATTAGTTAAACTTACATATAGTTCAAACATATTAATTTTGTATAGAATTAACAAAGAACTGGTCATTTTAACATATTAATTTTGTATAGAATTTACAAAGAACTTGCCTTTTTTTCCCTTTTGGATGTGTTATCATTGTGTCGATCATAATTTTTGTTAATTGTACTATTCTCACACTTTTGTTTATCAATATATACCCTGTACCATTCAATACACAAACTATTAAATATATTTTATAAATAAATCACATAATTTTCTGCAAAAAAAAAATTCCGGTGCGCTTTCATAATATAAAAGCACCGTTGTGTTCCATAATATAAAAGCACCGGTGTGTTCCATATATGAAACACACCGATATCAAAAAATAGATTTTTTTAAAAACTATAAATTACAACTGTGCAATATGTATCGTTATCAACACCGCTCTAATAGAAAAATAAAACGAAAATAAAAAAATACCATGAACAAATAAAATTACACATCGATGAACGAATATTTTTAATTATGTTTCAGCATTATCGATACGTTTTATCTGAAATCAAATCAGTGCGTTAGATTCAATCAGGCACACCAATTACCCGAAACCATTTTTTAAAAAAACGTGACAGGGCCGAGAGGGTTTGAATCCGATGCATCACATGTCAAACGCCTTTTATATGGAAACATAAACTCATTAAATCTAAAATGCCTAAAATGAAAAACTGTAATTATGAAGTGATAGAGGGAGTTAAACCCTAAGGTGAAATTTTGTAGTCACATAAGCAAGAAGAAGCAAGGGTTTAAGGTAAGTATGAATTTTTTTTATTTTTTATTTTATAAATTTTAGTTAAATCTAAATAGAGATACTATGCAGGGTTTTGAGTGAATCACAAAACCCTTCAAATTTTGATTTTCTGAATAATTTTGTTTCTCCAAAAGGGTTTTGAATGAATCACCATACCCTTCAAATTATGATCTTCTGAATAAGTCTCCTATTCCAAAGTATTGATCTGCTTCTCCACAATGCTCCCCTATATGTCTCTCTTGTAAATCTCTCCCCTGTAAATTTTGGCAAAATAATAAAATAATGAATAGATTAATACCCAGGAAAGATTTTATGAAAAGGGATTTAAATGAATCACTATAACCTTCCAATTATGATCTTTTGAACAATCCTGTTGTTCCAAAGTATTCTGTTGCTTCACAGATCTCTTCAGTATGGCTCTCTTGAAAATATCTCCACTGTAAATTTTGGTAAAATAATGAAACAATGAATAACTTTTTACTACTTAAATGACTTTATGAAATTAGATTTTAAATTCCCGCTCATTTTTCAATTGTAAAAAAACAAAGTCTCCCTTTTTTTAAAGTTTTTTGAAACCCCGATGCGTCTATTAATATAACACACCAATGCGTTTCTGTACAAAACGCACTGATGCGCTTAAAAGTTTTGGAGCACTGATATCAAATAATATTTATTTATTTATTTACAAATTGGTGCGACTCGTAAATAAATTCCTCGGTGCTTTATATTGTTATATAATCACCAACGCATGTTGTTTAAATAAGCACACCATTATGCTTTCAAAGTTATCTGGATTTTTATTTGCACACAAAATAGTATATTCATCTTAAGTTATCTTTTAGGATGCATCCACATGACTTGCATTACTTCATAGTATACATTTTCTGCTTAAAGTCGCGTTATTCTTGAAAACTTATTGTTGATTTTGGTCAAATGCAAGGAGAAAAACTTATAATATTAAATGGCCAATTTTTCAAATTCTATCCCGTTCCATATTGCTCAAAGTCCATCATGGAGTTCTCCCTTTCCATCTCCAGTAAGTTCATATTTTATTTATATTTCGATTATCTAATTGATTTTTTTTTTATCCTTGTTAATCTGAATAAAAATGTATCCAAATTTGCAGGATCCTGATTCAGAATCAAGTTCATATGAAAATAATATTCCACCAATTCAAAAATGTTGAAAGATTTTATTAGGAACAACATACCGCAAGCAATTGGTAAATGAAAATGGACAACTGCTTTACACTGTCAATAGTAACATGCCATCTTCCATCCACAATCCTCGATCAACGATGGTAATAATTAATGTTGGATATAATGTAATTTGAACAAACCAATTACATTGTGCTAACTAATATCATCGATGTACTAATGTTCAATATTTTTGAAATTAGGATTATGATGATGAGTGACCTACCTATCATCTTCCGTTGCACCCCACTACAATGTCAAATCGAGAGAAGGATGTAATAAGAGCACAATTCGGAGAGGAAGCATACCAAGAATGGTTGAATCAACCACCTATTCACTTCCCACTATGTCTAGATTCACCAATTAGGAATGACTACAACAACAGTATTTCTTCACAAGTTGGCAATGGAGTCAACGAAATAGAGGTTGGTATGGATGATTATTTACGAGATACAACTTCCATGGAGACAATGTTGTTAAATTCATTCCAGAACGATGAGTGAGGGGATGATGATCATATCATTGATACCTTATTCGAAAGTCTGAAATCTACTTCCACCACCCCTCTCTTTGGACCTAGCCGGTCAAATTCTACCCAACTGGGGACAACAATGTTATTGTACAACTTGAAATCAAAGTTTGGCATGTCAAACACATGTTTCTTGGCAATATTGAGGTAAATGACTATCATTAAGTCCCTTATAGTTTGATAATACTTGTCACACAATCAACATTGAAAACGATCGATTTTATGAACTTTAAATGACATTGTAAATTTCTATTTCCCACTAACTATAGGTTATTAAAAGATAAGGTTCTTCTGAGTGATAATGTGTTGCCCGGTAGCCGCGAAGAGGCAAAACAAATGTTGAAAATATTATGTGTTGAGTACATATCATATCATGCATGTCTGAATGATTGTATTCTATATAGAGGAGAATATGCAAACAAAGAGATATTTCCAAAATGTGGGCATGACAGATATCATAAATCAAATAAAAATGGTAAATCACATGGTCTTACTCATAAGATATTGAGGCACATGCCTATAATCCAAAGGATTCAAAGGCTATTTTGTTGCAAATAATTAGCTATGTTGCAGGGATGGCATGTCTCGCACTGAAGTGAGTCAAGAGTTATGCGAATCCCCACAAGTTCAATAGCCATGAATCATATTGAGGATACATGGCCCAAAAAATTCAAGGGTGAAGTATGAAGTCTACGACTCAGCATAGCCATGGATGGTGTCAACCCATATTCCCTCCAAAACACCAACTATTTTGTTTGGCMTGTAGTAGTGATCAATAACAATATCCCCCCATGGTTTTCCATGAATAATGAGCATCTTATTTTGGATCTTATAGTCCCTRGTAGAAGACAAGTGAAGAATATGGATGTCTACCTACAACCATTGGTAGATGAATTGAAGGAATTATGGGAAGGGATACATGTATACGATGTATCAATACTCATCACAACAGAGAGGAGTTTTACGTTGTATGACATATGTKCTTACACCACACATGATTATCCAAGATTAGGAGTTTGCTTTGGTAATTACATGTTTATTGATTTGTTTATATACATAACAATATTTTTTTGCATATTTAATTCGTTGCGATTTTTCTGATATTCGATGCTAACATGCTCTATATACATTAATAATTTCACAGGTCTTGTAACAAAAGGATATCATGGATGTAAATTTTTTGGACCTTCTTTGAAGGCTAGGTGGTCCAACCACCTATGAAATCCAGTGTACGAATGATCCAAGATATTCCTCCCAGAACAACACCCTTACAAAAGAGCAACATCTGCTTTGAATGGTAAACCATAGAGAACCCAAAGGCATGCAATATTGACACCAACAAAATGACTTAGAGCATATGTGAGAGAGAAGGAGAAAGAGATTACAGAAATGTTCAATTCAAATGGGGAGCCTATGTTCAATGATCCATAATTCTTCGACACCTATGTTGAGAAATTTTCCATTGGCATGAAAAGGAAATATATCTTTTATGAGGTCCCATATTGGGAGAATCTTAAGATTGCCCACTTACTATATCCCATGCATATATTTAAAAATGCTTCATCTTATTTATGGAGGCACGTGTCATTAAAAGAAAGTGACACATTGGATGTTAGGAGAGATCTTATTTCTTCAAAAAGTAAAAAGAAACATTGGCCAAGAAAAGAAAGTAGAGGAGAGGTTGGTCCCTCTTGGTCTTTCAAAGAAGGTGATTGTTGGACACACCTACCACACTTAGAGGGGGGGTGAATGAGTGTGGGGCTCTTTTTCCCAAAACTTTCCTCTTGCACAAAAACTCATCAATTAGCATTCAACATTTATTCATTACCCATTGCTGTCATTTATAACCAGTTAGATGTAGGAACATATCAACAACATATATCAGCAATATATCATCAACAAGTCATCAACACAATGGACACAAAGAACACAAGANACCAACTATATATGCAGGACTCAGCTTACACCCTCAGCACCAACTGAGATGAGGCAACAATCCTCAATAGATATCAATCTGTCAACAGGTACGCGACCTGTCAGTAGTGCAGCCCGCGTGTGCACGCGCCCTGGCTCACTATAGCCCGTGTGTGAACACAACCAATGTATAATGCAACAAACATATGCTTCTGAGCAACAAGCCCAGATCCTCTGCAACCTTCAATCACTTTCTCTTCTGTCTTCAACTGTCCAAACTGACCCACAACCAGTCACAACACATCCAAGCTCTCCAATAGCTTGCTCATGCCCCACATCAAATCAATATGAATGCTATCTCAATCATGTACAAATTACTAGTATACCATAGCAATCATGTCACTACTGAATCACAAGAGTGCTGCTCACTCCATCAACCAAATCAACCAAATTGAACCACATCATAGAAGCCATACCAAGAATTCCCTAAGAATTCACAACATATCAAGCAATAGTATCTATCAAGACAATAATGTAACCATACCAGTGTCTGAGTGATAGATCTGAGGCCATAGAATGCAGATCTGGAACCTGCTTCATCATCCAAGAGCTTGGCACCAGTTCAAACACAAATCTCCATGATTTTATTGAGTCCACGCTCCCTATACACAGTCATCCCGCGTGTACACTCACCCTATACACAGCCAGCCCGCGTGTGTACGCACCCTATACACAGACAACCCGCGTGTACATCAGAAAATAGGGTTTTCCGTGACTCCGAGACTTTTGCCATCAAGATCTCCGACATTGCCGAAACTTTGATGCATCTATGAGATCCTCCTCTTGCTCTCTTCCTTAGAATAGATCTTCAATCATGCTCAAGAGTTCCACACCAATAAGATTCTCTCACAAGAAGATCTCCATCAATACTCCAAAAGATATTACCAAGAAGCTCTCCATTGATCCACAAAGGATTCTCACTCAAATGTGCATTTTACAAGAGATCCTAGCTTCTTATTTATACTTTCATATTCTAGGTCACTTAACCCATTTTTAGGTTACTTAACCCATTTCTAGGTCACTTAACCTATTTTCCTTATTTTAGGGTTACCCACTTTCCATGAATAGAAAATTCTCCAATATTTTATCATTTAAATATTCCTTCTGGATTTTGTCACTTCATTTTATCATTTCTTGATTTTGTCACTTTACTTTATCATTTAAATAATGATTTCTTCTTTTCAAGCACTTTTACTTCTTTGACCTTGGGGGCTTCAAGCCTTCATATGGGGGTCCTCCAACTTCATAAGGCCATAACTCTCAAACCGTGAGGAGTTATGTGACATTCCACATACCA
>JASDQU010100921.1:224920-236486 GCA_032191745.1 Picea mariana | reverse complement strand
TATAATACCCTTAAAGATCTATAATAACTAATTAATTAGCATGGGATGATATTCATTGCCCCCTTCAACATGCCCATTCTCCCTACAATATTTTTCAACTAATTTTAAAGGTAGTTTTCTTCCATTAAAACCCCTGCATTCACAACAAGGGCAATAACATTTCCCTTCACCATGAATCACCATGTGCTGCTTTAACATAACAAGCTCTCTTTTCTCATCTAGAGTTGACATTATAATTACCTATTACACCAAATCCATTGAAACATTATAGGTACAATATACAAATCTATTCAAATAATTGGGTATATTTCTATATATTTGTAATGAAAATTATACAGCATGTTAAGAAAAATTAAGGGACAAAGCATGAAACCTAAAATAATGAAACATTAATAAGAGGATGTGGATCACCCCTAACACTTATTTCCATAGTCGTTATCCCTCATAACCCTATATGTAACTACTAACACCTAATGCATATAATCACTAACACATATAGACCCTTAAATTATTAACCCCTAATATAACCTTAACTCCCTAGAAACTCTAACCCTTATGAAAATTAATCCATAACCCCTAAAACTTATCATGTAGTCTAAACATTCAACTTTTTGGAGTTTTTATGGGCATATTTTTTGATGTTTTTTTTACTGAATTCTGTCCAAAATTTGTTGGAACTCCATATTTGATTGTTTGACTCTATATAATTTGAGTTGCCTAAAGGTTTTTCATGGTGTTGAATCTATTTATGCATTCAAAAATGCAATTTAAACAACAAAAAATGGAGATTTCAGAAAGATCTATTTCCTCGAATTTTGGTGAAAAAGTTCAAAAAGTTGAATGTTTAGACAATGCCGAAACTTATATCTTTTATATTTAACCCTTAATTTCTGATGCAGGAGCATCGCCCATGTCAAGCGAGCCAGCACAACTTCTTTTTGAACTACACCTTGATATTGTTGCGCAAAGCATTAATGTATTGATTTGATGAAGCGCACTTTGTATATTTTAATGGACCTTGAGCAGATAGCTCATGTCCTTAGGTAGATGAGGCATTTAATAGAATTAATGTAAGTAGATAGAACATTTATTTCTAGATTTGATAGCTTTAGAAATCGAGAGGGAAATGGGATATAGACACCCTCCTTTTTACATTGTAACATAGAAGCATTATTGAGAGCAGTCGAGAGCATTCAGAAGAGAAGAGCATGCAGAGAAGCAGTTGAAGAACCTCCATGTACAGATATTGAATTAACAGAAGAAAGCTTTGATTCAATTCCATGGTTGTGTTATTCTCTGCGTATTGTTGATATTATGCTCATGAATGCTTTCTTTCTATCATACATTTGTTTTTATATGCTGTGTATGTGATTTCAAGGTCAAATTGAAGTCAGTGAGAACAGGGAGTTAGTTCCAATTGTTTCTCTATCTTGAACCAGAGAATTCCTGCAAGGGGTGTAGTTGAATTTGTCCGCAAGGAGTGCGTGACTACATGGTTCAGTAGAGAAAACTTTTGTTCTAAGTTCTCAGAAGTGCAAGTTTAGCATAGAAGCCATGCAAGGCATGCGCAGGCTAGAAAAGGTCTCAGAGTTGCGATTCTGAGTAAAGGGATTGAAAGACTACTGCTGCAGGTATGCGCAGAGTCGTGAAGACTTCAACACTTAGCATGATTGAAGATTTTTGGCAAGGAGTGCTTGCAAGAACTTCTTCCTAAGGGAATTGAAATCGTCGAAGCTCAGAAGGGATAGGCCTTCAAGGTAGTCAAAGGGCAGCAGAGGTAAGTCATGCAAGCAGGTGGACGGAAGAAGTCGCAAGTTGGCGAGCCATTTCATAGAGGAAGATTCTCATTGTTCGGGGATTGTGCAAGAAGGAACGTGGATGTAAGGTCTACAGTGGAGGCAGAAGGAATTTCAAAGATCAGTTGAACAGGAGCCATCGATCAGGGTTACGAGGGACATTGGTTCTGTTCGTGGATCGACGCATCGGGAGTTCGCGAGGTAAGCCTTTTACTTTGCGAAAAAGGAATCGTGAGATCGTAAAAAGTGAGGTTCCAACGGTTTCATGTATAGTGTGGGCCATAGTCTGGTGACGTGGCAGGTGATCTTGGGACATCGGGTCTCAGAAGTTGAAGGGCCAAGAAATTGGTCTCGCGAGTCGCGAGGTCACGAGGAGACGAAGAAGCGATACTCCGAGTATTAGCGACTCGGGTCTCAGGAGTCGAGACGGAAGTGGTTTGAACACTCGAGAGGCGAGACGTGAGGAAGCAAGGTCGCAAATTCGATGCCTCGGCACATCGGTTGATGGGGTTGGAGACACAAAGGTTGAAGGTCGCGATTCACGTAGTTCTGATCCTCCTAAAGGGGGAAGAGGGTTCGTGTGAAATAGAACCTATGGGGGCAGATATTCTGATAGGAAGATAGAGGAGCATTTGGAGCTCTTCAGGCCGAGAGACGAGAAGGTCCTGGTGTGGCGATCGTGCTCCGAGGAGGATGGTTTTTGTCAGTTGTGGAATCAGAGCGGGGAGTTCTTTGCTTTCTGTAGCAGAGAAAGAGAGTTCATCATGCCGCCCAGGAGAGAAAGGCAGTCACCAGACCCAGAAGACAGGGAGGTGCAAAGAAGAGGTAAGCCAGCAGAAAATGCAGAAATGGAGCGGCAGATGAGAGATCTCCGAGCAAGACTCGAGGAGATGGAGATTGCACAAAGACGCGGAGTTGGTGCAGGGGATCTTAGTGATTCCGAGGTTGGAGAAGAAGATGGACATGAAGAAGAGGTCACAACATAAGATTCATCGACCGAGAGGTTGATCAAAGCCATCGCAAGGATGGGAACGAAGGCGAAAATAGACATCCCGACTTATGAGGGAAGTCTGGATGCAGAAGAGATATTAGACTGGATAAGAGCTCTTGACACCTACTTCGACTATGAGGATATCGAAGAGGATAAGAAAGTCAAGCACACTGTTACGTGCTTGAAAGGACATGTAGCATTGTGGTGGGACAAGCTACAAGCTAACAGATGTTGCAAAGGCAATCAACTGTGTATACCGAATTTCTCCATGAGGGAGAATCTGTTGAAGGAGAAGCACAACGGTGGATTATTAGGGCACTTTGGTCAGGACAAAACATTCGCAAAACTGAGAAAATCATATTTTTGGCCAGGCATGCGAGTAGATGTCAGACGGTTTGTTGACATGTGTCGGATTTGTCAGCATTAAAAAGGCAAAAGACAAAATGCAGGCCTTTATCATCCATTGCCCATACCAGAGAGACCATGGGAGGCGATTAGCATGGATTTTGTATTGGGTTTGCCAAGGACACAAAGAGGGGTTGATTCCATATTTGTGGTGGTGGACAGGTTTTCTAAGATGGCACATTTCATTCCATGTCAGAAGACCAGCGATGCGACGCACATCATGAATTTATTTTTCAAAGAGATTGTTAGACTCCATGGATTGCTGAGAAGTATTGTTTCAGACAGGGATACAAAGTTCATAGGGCATTTTTGGAGGACGCTATGGAAGAAGCTAGGAAGTAACTTGGCGTTTAGTTCTGTGTATCATCCTCAGACGCATGGATAGACAGAGGTGGTCAACCGGAGTCTGGGAGATTTGTTGAGAAGCCTAGTGACAGAGCATCACAGCAGTTGGGACAATGTGTTGCCACAGGCCGAGTTCGCATATAATGATTCACTGAATCAGAGTACATGCAAGAGTCCATTTCAGATTGTGTATGGGACACATCTGAGAGGAGTTTCTGAACTTAGGGAGTCAGAACGGGAAGCGACTAGCAGCACTAGTGCAGAGGAGTTCGCTGAAGCCATGAAAGAACTTCACAGTCAGGTGAAGAAGCGACTGATGAAACCGAACCAAGAGTATAAGCGCAGAGTAGATCAGCATCGGAGACAACTTCAGTTCGAAGTTGGTGACTTAGTTCTGGCACACCTGAGGAAGGAAAGGTTCCCGAGGGGAACATACAATAAACTTAAAAAGAAGAAAATTGGGCCATGCAGAGTCCTGAAGAAATTCAGAGAGAATGCGTATGAGATTGAGTTGTCGGAGGGCATCGGGATATCTCTGATATTTAATGTTGTTGACTTATACCCATACAGTGCTGGAGAGGCAGAGACTGGAACTAAGGAACCAGTGATCCATTGGATGAAACAATTGCCAGTAGCATAGAAACCGCAGATGGAGTGCATACTGGACAAGCGAGTAGGAAAAAGGACCAGAAGGAAAGAATACTTCGAGTATCTGGTCAAGTGAAAGAATCACCCAGTGGAGGATGCCAGCTGGGAGACCGAAGCAGTCATACAAAAGCATGGACAGACCATGCAAGAGCTCATGGACAGGAGCCCATGAAATTTTTCAAGCGAGGGAGTATGATGCAGGAGCATCACCCACGTCAAGCGAGCCAGCATGACTTCTTTTTGAACTACACCTTCATATTGTTGCGCAAAGCATTAATGTATTGATTTGATGAAGCGCACTTTGTATATTTTAATGGACCTTGAGCGGATAGCTCATGTCCTTAGGTAGATGAGGCATTTAATAGAATTAATGTAAGTAGATAGAACATTTATTTCTAGATTTGATAGCTTTAGAAATCGAGAGGGAAACGGGATATAGACACCCTCCCTTGTACATTGTAACATAGAAGCTTTATTGAAAGTAGTCGAGATCATTCAGAAGAGAAGAGCACGCAGAGAAGTGGTTGAAGAAACTCCATGTATAGATATTGAATTAACAGAAGAAAGCTTTGATTCAATTCCATGGTTGTGTTATTCTCTGTGTATTGTTGATATTATGCTCATGAATGCTTTCTTTCTGTCATACATTTGTTTTTATATTCCGTGTATGTGATTTCAAGGTCGAATCGAAGTCAGTGAGAACAGGGAGTTAGTTCCAATTGTTTCTCTATCTTGAACCAGAGAATTCCTGCAAGGGGTGCAGTTGAATTTGTCCGCAAGGAGTGTGTGACTGCAGGGTTCAAGTAGAGAAAACTTTTTTTCTAAGTTCTCAGAAGTGAAATTTTGGCACAGAAGCCGTGCAAGGTGTGTGTAGGCTAGAAAAGGTCTCAGAGTTGTGATTCTGAGTAAAGGGATTGAAAGACTACTGTTGTAGGTGTGCGCAGAGTCATGAAGACTTCAACACTTAGCGTGATTGAAGATTTGCTGGAAGGAATGCATGCAAGAACTTCTTCCTGAGGTAATTGAAATCATTGAAGCTCAAGAGGGATAGGCCTTCAAGGTAGTTGAAGGGCAGCGGAGGTAAGTCATGCAAGCAAGTGGATGGAAGGAGTCGCAAGTTGGCGAGCCATTTCATAGAGGAAGATTCTCCTTGTTCAGGGATTACGCAAGAAGGAACATGGACGTAAGGTCTACAGTGCAGGCAGAAGGAAGTTCAAAGCTCAGTTGAACAGGAGCCGTCGATCAGGGTTACAAGGGACATTGGTTCTGTTCGTAGATCGACGCATCGGGAGTTCGCGAGGTAAGCCTTTTACTTTGTGAAAAAGGAATCGTGAGATCGCGAAAAGTGAGGTTCCGACGGTTTTGTGTATAGTGTGGGCCATAGTATGGTGACGTGGCAGGTGATCTCGAGACATCGGGTCTCGGGAGCTGAAGGGCCAGGAAATTGGTCTCGCGAGTCGTGAGGTCGCGAGGAGACGAAGAAGCGATACTCTGAGTATCGGCGAATCAGGTCTCGGGAGTCGAGACGGAAGTGATTTGAACACTAAAGAGGTGAGACACGAGGAAGCGAGGCTACGACTTCGGTGCCTCGGCACATCGGTTGACAGGGTTGGAGACACAAAGGTTGAAGGTAGCTAGTCACGAAGTTCCAATCCTCCAAAAGGGGGAAGAGGATTCGTGTGAAATAGAACCTGTGGGGGCAGATCTTTCGATAGGGAGATAGAGGAGCATTTGGAGCTCTTCGGGCCGAGAGACGAGAAGGTCCTGGTGTGGTGATCGTGCTCCGAGGAGGATGGTTGCTGTCAATTTCTAAGACTTATAACCCATAACACCTAATACACATAAATTTCACCCATTTAATACATGATTCTTAACCTCTATAATCCCTATTCCATAACATTATAGCCCATAAGCAATATAATATGTCATGATATCTAACCTATAACATCTAATCCATTTAACTTTCTCACCCTCAATGACTAGTATAACCCTTAAAATAAACATTATAACCATTAATGATATTGATAAATCCTAAGCCTTATCATCAATTAATCCCTTTGTCCCCTATTTCCCTAAATCCTTGTAACCTTAAGGTACAAAAACCTTAACACTTATAGGTTAGATATCATGACATATTATATTGCTTATGGGCTATAATGTTATGGAATAGGGATTATAGAGGTTAAGAATCATGTCTTAAATGGGTGAAATTTATGTGTATTAGGTGTTATGGGTTATAAGTCTTAGAAATTAAGAGTTAAATATAAAATATATAAGTTTTGGCATTGTCTAAACATTCAACTTTTTGAACTTTTTCACCAGAGTCCGATGAAATAGATCTTGCTGAAATCTCCATTTTTTGTTGTTTAAATTGCATTTTTGAATGCATAAATAGATTCAACACCATTAAAAACCTTTAGGGCACTCGAATTATATAGATTCAAACAATCAAATATGGAGTTCCAACAAATTTTGGTCAGATTTCAGTAAAAAAAACATCAAAAAATATGCCCATAAAAAATCCAAAAAGTTGAATGTTTAGACTACGTGATAAGTTTTAGGGGTTATGGATTAATTTTCATAAGGGTTAGAGTTTCTAGGGAGATAAGGTTATATTAGGGGTTAATAATTTAAGGGTCTATAGGTGTTAGGGGTTATATGCATTAGGTGTTAGTAGTTACATATAGGGTTATGAGGGATAACGACTATGGAAATAAGTGTTAGGGGTGATCAACATCCTCTTATTAATGTTTCATGATTTTAGGTTTCATGCTTTGTCCCTTAATTTTTCTTAACATGCTGTATAATTTTCATTACAAATATATAGAAATATACCCAATTATTTGAATAGATTTGTATATTGTACCTATAATGTTTCAATGGATTTGGTGTAATAGGTAATTATAATGTCAACCCTAGATGAGAAAAGAGAGCTTGTTATGTTAAAGCGGCACATGGTGATTCATGGTGATGGGAAATGTTATTGCCCTTGTTGTGAATGCAGGGATTTTAATGGAAGAAAACTACCTTTAAAATTAGTTGAAAAATATTGTAGGGAGAATGGGCACGTTGAAGGGGGCAATGAATATCATCCCATGGTAATTAATTAGTTATTATAGATCTTTAAGGGTATTATACATTAATTGTTTTTTTTTTAAATTTATCTTTCAAAATTATATTTGTGATATACTCTAACTGTATTTTATTGCTTCCATTGTTTTTATTGAAGAAAAACCTTCCTAAGAATGTGATTCCACCTAGAAGGAGATGTTTTCATACAGATAATACTAAAGAACAGGTTGAACTTAATCATGTGGATAATGGTGATCACATTATTCCTATGGAAAATGATGATATTAATAATGCAGTTGATGATGATGGGACAAATAGATTGATCCAAGACATTTATAATGCTCCAATGGATGATGATGTCAACATGGTTTAGGACAACTTGTAGGATGATAATGATGATAGCGATGAGGAAAATGATGATGAATATATTTTTGATAAACCTATCCTTCAAAATTCTACTGAATCCCTATATGAAGGCACAAAAAAAAGTGTTCTCTCTGTTGTAATGTTGTTGGTCAACATGAAGGTATCAAATGGTTTTTCAAACACATGTATGTCACAGATCCTAAGGTAAGCAACATAATTTTATAGTTTTATGCAATTTTCAACTTTTATTTTATTTTATTTTCAGTGTCAATTGACGTCTAAATTAAGGATGCAATATTTATAATGATTAATATAATTTTCATTATTGATTTTTTTTGGGTATATTGTTGTTGTAGGTTGATAGGTGAATATTTCTTACCATCACCAAATACGTTACCTCACACATACCGAGAATTATCATCCATTCTAAAAGAAATTGGACTGGAATATCAGGCTATTGATGCATGCCCCAATGATCACATAATATATTATGGACAATATGCATTTGAATCGAATTTCCCACAATGTTAAATCAATAGATATTGAACTAATCAGTTAACAAAAAAGGTGCCTCACAAGGTTCTTCGATATATTCCCATAATTCCATTCCTGCAACGACTATTTAGATGTCGGAACATAGCACAGTTTATGGATTACCATGCACAGAATATAAGTGAAGATGATGTTCTTCGAATGTCTACAAATGGTTCTTTATGTAAAAATATCGAAGAAGGATGGCCAATTTTTAAAGAAGAACCTCGTAATGTTATGATTTCTTTGGCAGCTGATGGTGTAAATCCATTTGGTGATCTCAGGTCTATCTACTTGGTGTGGCCTATTTTTGTTATAAACAATAACCTTCCTCCTTGGATGTCAATAAAGAGAGAGCACACAATGTTGGCAATGATTGTTCTAGGTATATTTTTATAACGATATTTTTTTTTTAATGTTTAACATTTCATTTGTCTTATTCATTGCACAATTTCATATATGTATACAAGGTGTAGTAATTATGTGTATTTTTTAACCATTTAGGTAAGTACCAAGTGAAAGATATGAATGTATATATTGAGCCTCTTGTCAATGAGTTGTTAAAGTTACTGGACGGCATCACTATGTACGACATCTCTAGACCAATATGTCAAAGAGGATTTCAATTCCATGGGATTTTTACATGGACAATTCACAATGCACTGGGACTAACACATTTTTGTGGTATGTAACACACTATTTCACTTAAATAAGTTAGATGTTGATGATATTATAATGTTTTTTTTCTAAATAATTGCTTGTTATATAACTAATGCTGCCATTGATGCGTATCTTCTAGGTCTGCAAACAAAGGGCAAATTTGCATGTCCAGTTTGTGGTCCTAGGATGAGATATCATCATTCAATAAGTTTAGGAAGGAAGGTGTTTGATGAATATAGGAACTTTCTCCCTAAGAACCATAGGTATCAAAATACCGATAAAAATCTTTTCAATGTTAAAGAGGAGAGTGGGATAAAACCACGAAGAATGACACCACACCTATGGAAGTTGGAATATAACAGATCAAATCAATAATGTAAGTCAATCTTCATCATCGTATGCAATATATTACATTTTTTAATTGTGTTGAATTCTCATGTCTACTGTGTATAATCTAACAGTTGTAATTGTGTTAATTTCATTTATGTAACATATAGTTGGTTTTCAAGGAATTGATCTACTTCCACAAGGAATGAAAAGTTTTTCCAAACAATTCAATAGGTTTCCCTAGTACGAGCAACTAGAAATAACTCATTTGTTTGACACAATGCATATCAGAAAGAACGTAACAGAAATGTTGTGGAGAATCTTAGATGGAAGGCATGACAAAGAAAAAATTTCTAAAATTTGTAGCGACATTCAAGAAGCCAATCATGCAATGCTAAATATTATTGATTTAAATAGGACTAATGGAGTCGATCGAAATAGCCTCCAATGATTATTTAAAGAATATGAAAGCAATGTCGTAAAAGAGCTCATTCGAAAAATTAGATTTCCAACAGGACTTGCTTCAAACATCAAGAATACATTAACAAAGAAAGGCGACTTGTGAATTCATCATGTAAAACATGGTGACAATAGTGACCTCTAATTTCATCATGTAAAACATAAACCTTAATTTAGTAGAGTATTCAATTTTTCCCCAGTGAATATGGATTCTCATTAGGCAAGAACTCCTTGCTTACAACAATGATTTGATACCTCATATGGATCTTCAACAAAATTTTATTTTTCTTCTTGTAGAAAAAGTTAATTATGAAATGCTGAGAGAGGTCGCTTGCCATAAAATAAAATACAAAACTCCACATAACACATAAAATTAAAACAAGACATAAATTAACACATACTATAATCCGCATATGGTCCGCATTTCATATGTGGCTCACCAAACAGACCACCTTCCAAAGCTCAAAAGGTTTCCAATATGACAATCTCGGTGAGAAGGACTAGAGTTGATCGATCCCATAGCTAATCACATCAATAGAAGAAAACCTTGAAACCACCAATTGTGAAGATTTCAAACAAAGATGGCCAAGGCTTGGCATTTACATTCCAATAAATTGGGAAATCCCCCCCTCTTGCATCTAGTTAGTTTCTCTCTTATATCATTTCAAATCTTGTGGTTAAAGGAACTTATCTCTTGTGTCGATGAATAAAGAGATTCAAATTCCTCCAAATTTTCCATATTTGACCTTCAGGAAGTTATCCCATATTACTTGGGGTTTTGATTGCACCCTTGAATCTATTATGCACATCCTTTCTAATGGTTTGGGCTTCAAGACCTCTTTTGGCCCCATTCAAATCATCTTGGAAAAACTTTTGACCCTCTTTGCCTCATTTGTTGCAACACCCAAAAGGCTTCTTTCCATTACATCCATGGAACATGAAACATGGAAATTTAAGACAACGTTATAGACCACAAAATTCAGTTCAAGCCGAGGATCTCACTGTAGAAAATCCTAATCTAGGGGTCCATCATATTATTATATAAATCAAGGTATTACTCACATTTTATATGTAAAAAAACCATATAAGTGTTCCACATTTTTCTCTATTACCTCTAAGAGATGATACAAAATACAAGGAGGGAAACCATTAGCCTAATTATCCCATCTTGGGATTGTAAAACTACTCATTTGTAATCAATTATAAACACACCCACACACAGTTTCATGATATAGAGTCCTATTACTGAGTGATGAATAGTTTACAACCCTATAAATTATTAGAGATGTGGACACACACTCTACATTAGAGATAAGAAAGAAAAATGAGTGTGGACAATGTTGGCACTAACACTAAAAAGAAGATAACAATAGGGAAGAGAATAGAGTGGGGAGAACATGGGACTCAATGTATAGAAATTAAGGATATAGTTGAAGATATTGCTATGAAATTATTAATGGATATAGGGGGATCATCCCATATATAAACCCCCAACCTTTGGATCAGAAAAACACAATAGTGTTAAGAAATATAAAAATAAATAACTTGCCTTCCATTGTGTTTGGGTGCCCATCTTGCGAACTTGCCTTACATTGCATTTGGGCGCCCAACCTTCGCGAGGCCATATTAAAAAATCTACCTCCAAGCCAAAATTGGTTCTTATCCATCCTTGGGCTCATAGTTTTTCCTAGTGCTCCCCTGTGTGGTCGTTTTCGTTACAGCTCTTCATACATTTGGGCACCTATCTTGCGAGCTGGACTTGAGTTGTGTTTGGGCACCCACCTTGCAAAATTTCTTTGGGTTGTGTTTGGTCCCCCATCTTGCGAACTCCTCTGGCGCATATGTTTTCCTAGTGTTCCCTTGTGTGGTCATTTTCATGTGGCCGTGCGATCCCTCGAGTTATATTATAATATTGTATATATATTATAATATATATATATATATATATAATAAATTATATATATGT
>JASDQU010100921.1:201532-212050 GCA_032191745.1 Picea mariana | reverse complement strand
CTAGGTGGGTGAGGGAAATCAAGATAATCAATTAATTAAAGAAATTAATTTATGGAGGAATGTAGGGGATGGGGGTAACTTGTATGGAGATGAATTTTTAGGATTTTATTTTCAAAACTTTAATTAAATGAGATTTTAGGAAAGAAAGGACGTTTGAAACTCTATATAGTGAAGGAAGGAGAAGGATGAGGGATCTTCTTATGTTTTTGTAACGTTACACTGCAGAATTATCTACTTCACTGACTTAATTTGTGGGAGTTGGGATACCCAGTTCGGTGAGGAGTGGTATCTCGGACTTGTGAGGGGAGGTGGGAGCTAATCAAAATCTCTGGATAGTGAGTGTGTGGCCCCTTTGCGGCTTGGGGGGATAAGGGGGAAGAAGAGTACCCATAACATTGGCTGGGAGGTACCGGTGAAGTCTCATTGGTCGATAGGCAAGAGTTGCACAGAGCACACGGACGTCACTCAGAATGGGTGATCAAGAAATAGTACGCTCTCTTCATTTGTGTATGATAGATTGTATTAGGACTTATCCCATTATCTGCTTATTAATGGAAAAGTAAATTGATTTATTTTTCAAATTTGATGACTAAAACTTTTCTTAGCCTAGCTCGATGGTTGTTGACTCCCATGGCCTTCATTTTCCTACATTTCTTGACCACCTTCCTGCATTGATTGTGACTTTCGTGGTTGTTTAGCATTTGTCCCTAGCTCACCAGTCCTCTCCTGAGTAGTTGGCCAAGAGCCTGATCTATGGTCGTCTCCTTAGAGTTAAAAGACCTATGGATCTTAATTCCCTACTTTTTTGTGCGAGGATGATGAGCAAAGGATGAACCTGTTAGCCGGCTACCCTTGATGTTTCTCCCTGGATGAGTGTTGATTCCGTCATATGGAAACAACCTCTGCGTATGGAATTCTTGCATCTATGATGGTTGTCCCTACGATCATTTCAATGACTTATCCCAATGGACCCTTGTGTTCCCTTACTATCGGCTGCGTTGGATTGTTATCCTGGTAATGTAAGGATTAAATTTTAGCCTGCAAATTTTTATTGATATCCTGAAAATGAAAATATTAAATCTCACTCTACATTTTTTTACATATTGGTATTCTGGCAGTGGACGAATGATTAAATTTCGGTCTGCATTTTTTTTTGTGTGGGTATCTTGAAAAAAAAAAGGGGGGTTGTTATCTCTAATTGCATTTGTTGGGTACCCCAGGTGATGGAAAATGAACTCCCTCTCCTTGGCTGTGATGATGTGTGCATCTCTTGTATTAACCATGTCCCTGTCTGTGATTGGGTTTTGTTTGAATGTAATAACTACCCTTTACTCTTACCATAGTTTTTCCTTCCCAGCAATTTCATTACCACAAGTTGACCACAATTTTTTGAATGTTACACGGATTTTATTATTACTATTAACTGCCTTAATGACCACGTTTTTCCTTTGAGGTGGCGTATTGGTATTTGACTGCAATTTTGTGATGGGTCACGTTTCTTTTTCCCCCTTAATTGTTTCCTGAGCTTGCCGCATTTACCCACGGTTTTTGGCTTTTAAACATTTGCCTGAGCTTGTTGTTTCCACCCACGTGATTTATCCCACTCCTATTCACTTTACCCCCGAATTTGCTACCCATCACGAATTTTTAATGTTATAGAATATTTATCTAATTAGAACTGATGTAGGTACTCTGATACGATTGTTTTTTTCTCTGGATTCACCCTTCTCTGCACCACTATTTCGTTTTCCTTATAACGAATTTTCCCACATCCTTCACTAGTGTGTGGATCGCTTTTGACAAGAAACTTATTATTGTTTACTTAATGTTTACACACAGCGATAACACTACTCACATAATGTTTACACATGATACTGATTACACATGTTTACACGAGGATAATACTGTTCACACAAGGTTTACACCTGGCACTGATTCACCATGTTTCCACACAACGATAATGCTGGTTGCATAACGTTTACACACAGTCTTTTAAATGCATTCATGGATGGCGATATATTGATTTGTTGGGTAGCTATATATCTGGAGGCAACAATATAATTTAATGGCGTTTTCACAATGTTTACCCGCAACATCAACATTGTTCCCCCCATGTTTTACATTGTGAAGTATAAATCCATCCACCCTACCAATTTAATGCATTTATAATGGTTTAGGCATGTTGTGTAACTGTGAATTTACTGTATAATAATATGCTAATGATGTAAACCGTGACTGGTATTCAAGTCTAAGTGTGAATAAATGTTGTGGACTGGTACCTATTTATTATGGCGTGATTGTGGTTGTTGAATTTGATTAGCATCGATGTTATCCTTAGGCAGCGATACCATTATTTTTACATACAAACATTTAACATTGTCATATTCAGTGATTTACCATTCATTCAATTTTTATATGGCATTTGGCGCAATGTGTTTCTGAGCGGGATGAGTCAGTATTCAGTTAGTTAGTTAGAAAATTTATTGAATGAATAGGTAAGTTTCCATTTCATTGATAATGTTAGTTAACCCATTTATGTTCATAAATATTGCTAAATTGGTTAACCCATTCTGATGTAGATAACTATCAAAGATATTGGTTAAATTCCTTTCTGTTTAAATCAAATCAATGGAACGTTAAGAATAATGTTGGAGTTAAATCTTACCGCAGATTAAACCTTTATTCACGATATTTCCTTGCGAAATTGTGACTTTCCTTATCATAAATGGTTGTCTTATATTACTTGCCAACATGGATGGACCAATAAGCAAGTTTGAAAAGGGATTGTGTACTAATTATAAAAGAGTAGTTGAAAAAGGAATGCTTTTTTTTTATTTAATTTAGTGATGAAAAGGAATGTTTTCTAAAATAGTAAGTTCAGTTGAAAAAGAATGATTCCTAAAAGGTGAGTTTTAGTTAATAATGGAAGGGATTTAAATATTAAAGAGAATTTGGGTTTAAAAAGGATTGGTCAATAAGTTAACCCTTAGAGTTGTTCCACTCACCTTGTATTCAATTAAATCACTCATGACCTTCTTTTGGAAGTAACTTCTCCTAGAAGTATTTGATTAAACCTTCTCACTTATTTTAGTATTTTCACTACTTACATATTCAATAGTAATTTCAAGGAAATAATGCCAAAGACTCCCTTTTTTATTGATGACTCTCTTAGGAACTACCTTGAGAAAAAGGCTTAGTTAGTTTTAATGACTTAACAAACATTTCTTTTAATGATTCCACCTTGTTAAATTATGTTAATCTTTCACGAGAAATCATATTATGACTTATGTACCATTAATTTTAAAGTCGGTGTATGTTGTGCAACCCCAAGAAAATTTTTAGATGATGTACATCAAGAAAGCCTAACTTGCTTCACTCATGCCCTTTTATATTCTGCAGGTTAGGGAGAAGCCTTTTTAAACCTTGCACAAAAGTAGAAATTTGTAAAAAGAAAAAAAATAAAAAATAAAAATTTAAGGTGATTTTACCGGTTGTACATCGTAGGACTCATACCGGATGGGGATGTTACAGGAGGGAGAGGTGCAACTACCCGAATAGTTGCACAGAGGAGGGAGAGGAGTACGGACGAGGGAGGGCTTAAAACCATGGTAAGTCTTCTTCTTCCTCACCTGCGATGGAGTTTAGGGTTTCTCAGAGGTTATAATTTTTATTACATCATAACAATCCATTTCCTTGTTGCACAACCCTACTAGCTATTCAAATTTCATAGCATTTTTCATTCACTACTCTCTTTGTTGGGGTTTATGCTTCATCCACAAACTTACATAATCCTTTCATAAGACATTGTTCTCTTGGATTTGCATACTCCTCTCCTAAGTCCTTCTTCTCAGATTTGGCCTTTTTCCACCTAACCCTATTATTCCGATCAAGATATACCCAAAGTAGACCCTACCCTATTATAAACTCAACCCTAGTGTGCCCCTATTTTCAATATTATGGATTCTCTTAAATATTTTCATGTTTTATTCAACCGTGTAACCTAAATATATTACCACCATTTTTAATTATTATGTATATATGGTTTGATGTGGCTAAACTATGGTTTTTGACACTAAGAAATAGATCATTGAATATTCAATAAAGATCTTCATTATGAGTCCCACTTATTTGAGGTGGATTTGTTTTCTAACTATCTTATGTGACCCACGAACTACATAGATGATAATTTTGCATGCTTATAATTTCATATGTTGAAGGACCATACAATGTATTCATCATGTGGAAAATTTACATCATTTCACATTGGATTAAAAAAAAAAGGATGTTCATGCCCCGATTGAAAACTATCCTTGGAATATCTCACTTAGAGAAAATCGATGCCTATATTGGCCACCCAAATAGAAACAAATTTTACAAACTCTTCTATTTCACTAGAGTCATGTCCTTAGATTGTATACCTAGGTGAATAGAGTACAAACACCTTCCCAAAATACTGAGTGAAGACAAACTTTGTGTTTTCTAAGAGGTTTGGCTCCAACCCTAGATGCAAAAGTCTTACATATCAAGTTATAATTTCAATGTTTATCTTTAGATATACTTTGATATGAATATCATTGGCCTAATGTTTCCTTCTCCCTCGATGGAGTGTAGGTACAACCAAATATGTATCTATCAGACCTATCATCCAGCTCGAGCAATGAAATTTCGATAGGGACAAGGGAAAACATATCCAACACATGTTACAAGGTGAAATGAACTAGAGGTGAAAAGGTCAGGAGAAACTTTGGTAGGCGCATGAAATTCCTTCTTGCTGAAGGAGGATCATGCTCTTATGATGATCAGAGCATAGGTGACATCGAGTTTCCATTGAGGTACAAACACCTACTTAAACAGTGGGTACCCAAGGAACTGCTAGAGTTGGACACCAACTTTTGTGTTAATGAGAGGATGTATCACATTGCTCTGTCATCCATCCATGGCCTTGGTTTATTATATATGAATGACATAAAGGTAAAATATGGAAGATTAGTTGAATTGTTTGATTATGTTCGACCATGTTACACTTATGGAGTATGGTTGAGGCTAGTTCAATATATGCCTAGTATGCGGAGATACACACTCGCTGCAAATTATATTTAACTGAAAGACAATAATAAAAATAAAGGAGAAACTATGTATATTGATGGAAGGCCAAAGGCATTGGGGAATATTGCAGGTCTTGTAAATAGTATAAGGCCTGGGACGACAAGAAAGGAACCCAATTGCATTTTTGAGGAGCGTGAAGGTAATAGGATATTTGTATGTGCGGTGGAAATAATAACGGTAGCAGAAGAGTTGTTGGTCGATTACAATCTGAATCGAGTCGACCCAAGAATGTCTTCTTTTGCTACGGTACAAAACCTATTCCATCCCTCTCTTATCTTACCTACAGTTTCCCAACCATAATATCACTGATTCATGGATAGAATGAAGCATGTATTCATTGAATCTTCAACAAAATTTGATTTTGCTTATTGTAGAAAAAGTTATGAATGAAATGCTGAGAGAGGTCGCTTACGGCAAGAATCACAATATTGAAAATTAAAACAAGACATAAATAACACATACAAAACTTTCCATATGGTCTACATTTCATATGTGGCTCACCAAACATACCACCTTCCAAAGCTCAAAAGGTTTCCAAGATGACAATCTCGGTGAGAAGGACCAAAGTTGATCGATCCTAGACATAATCGCGTCAATAGAAGCAAACCTTGAAACCAACAATTGTGAAGATTGCAAACAAAGATGGCCAAGGCTTGGCCTTTACATTCCAATAAATTGGGAAATCCCCCCCTCTTTTATATGGTCACTTTCTCTCTTATATAATTTCAAATCTTGTGATTAAAGGAACTTATCCCTTGTGTCGATGAAGAAAGAGGTTCGAATTCCTCCAAATTTTCCATATTTGACCTTCATGAAGTTAGCCCATATTGCTTGGGATTTGGATTGCACCCTTGAATCTGTTATGCACATCCTTTCTAATGGTTTGGGCTGCAAGCCCTCCTTTGGCCCCATTCAAATCATTTTGGAAAAACTTTTAACCCTCTTTGCCTCATTTGTTGAAACACCCAAAAGGATCCTTTCCATTACATCCAAGGATCATGGAACATGGCAATTTAAGACAACATTATAGACCACAACATTTGTTTCAATCCGAGGATCTCAATGTATAAAATCCTAATCTAAGGGTCCATCATATTATTATATAAATCAAGGTATTACTCACATTTCATATGTAAAGAAAACCCAAGAACATCTTCCCTTGCTACGGTACAAAACCTATTCCATCCCTCTCTTATCTTACATACAGTTTCCCAACCATAATATCACCAATTCATGGATAGAATGAAGCATGTATTCATTGAATCTTCAACAAAATTTGATTTTGCTTCTTGTAGAAAAAGTTATGAATAAAATGCTGAGAGAGGTCACTTGCCCCAAGAATCACAATACTGAAAATTAAAACAAGACATAAAATAACACATACAAAACTCTACATTTGGTCCGCATTTCATATGTGGCTCACTAAATAGACCACCTTCCAAAGCTCAAAAGGTTTCCAAGATGACAATCTCGGTGAGAAGGACCAGAGTTGATTGATCCCACACCTAATTGCGCCAATAGAAGCAAACCTTGAAACCACCAATTGTGAAGATTGCAAACAAATATGGCCAAGGATTGGGATTTGGATTTAGCCCATATTGCTTGGGATTTGGATTGCACCCTTGAATCTGTTATGCACATCCTTTCTAATGGTTTGGGAATCAAGCCCTCCTTTGGCCCCATTCAAATCATCTTGGAAAAAATTTTGACCCTCTTTGCCTCATTTGTTGCAACACCCAAAAGGCTCCTTTCCATTACATCCAAGGAACATGGAACATGGCAATTTATGACAACGTTATAGACCACAACATTCGATTCAAGACGAGTATTTCAATGTAGAAATTCCACATTATTAGCTTGGAAGGACACACATCACTTGAAAGACATCCAATGCTTCTACCGACCTCCTCACCTTTCCAAGAACATAAATCAATGTTGTATATACATACGTCCATTGCAAGCCCTTATGTTTCACTAGATGGATTGGAAATGTTCATTTGATAGAGCTGACTTATCACTTGCTCTAATGGGAACTACCTTACTACATCCTTGTTGAATTCTTTGAATATCGGATCTAATAGTTATCGTTTTATAATTTCAATGAAAAATTTAGTTTCATGCCACAGTTATCATAGAATAACTATACATTGAGAATCTCAACTATTCCAATGCAATAGAAATAACAAGATCTAGAAATATTAACCATGCACAGTAGACACAAGAACACAAGAATTTATCCTAGAAAAACCAACCTTGGAAGAAAACCCAACAATATTTCCTATAGAAGANCTTATATAATTTCAAATCTTGTGATTAAAGGAACTTATCCCTTGTGTCGATGAAGAAAGAGGTTCAAATTCCTCCAAATTTTCCATATTTGACCTTCATGAAGTTAGCCCATATTGCTTGGGATTTGGATTGCACCCTTGAATCTGTTATGCACATCCTTTCTAATGGTTTGGGCTGCAAGCCCTCCTTTGGCCCCATTCAAATCATCTTGGAACAACTTTTAACCCTCTTTGCCTCATTTGTTGAAACACCCAAAAGGCTCCTTTCCATTACATTCAAGGAACATGGAACATGGCAATTTAAGACAACATTATAGACCACAACATTTGTTTCAAGCCGAGGATCTCAATGTAGAAAATCTTAATCTAAGGGTCCATCATATTATTATATAAATCAAGGTATTACTCACATTTCATATGTAAAGAAAACCCAGGAACATCTTCCCTTGATACGGTACAAAACCTATTCCATCCCTCTCTTATCTTACATACAGTTTCCCAACCATAATATCACCAATTCATGGATAGAATGAAGCATGTATTCATTGAATCTTCAACAAAATTTGATTTTGCTTCTTGTAGAAAAAGTTATGAATAAAATGCTGAGAGAGGTCACTTTCCCCAAGAATCACAATACTGAAAATTAAAACAAGACATAAAATAACACATACAAAACTCTACATATGGTCTTCATTTCATCTGTGGCTCACCAAATAGACCAGCTTCCAAAGCTCAAAAGGTTTCCAATATGACAATCTTGGTGAGAAGGACCAGAGTTGATCGATCCCACACCTAATCGTGCCAATAGAAGCAAACCTTGAAACCACCAATTGTGAAGATTGCAAACAAAGATAGCCAAGGATTGGGATTTGGATTTAGCCCATATTGCTTGGGATTTGGATTGCACCCTTGAATCTGTTATGCACATCCTTTCTAATGGTTTGGGCATCAAGCCCTCCTTTGGCCCCATTCAAATCATCTTGGAAAAACTTTTGACCCTCTTTGCCTCATTTGTTGCAACACCCAAAAGGCTCCTTTCCATTACATCAAAGGAACATGGAACATGGCAATTTATGACAACGTTATAGACCACAACATTCGATTCAAGACGAGTATTTCAATGTAGAAATTCCACATTATTAGCTTGGAAGGACACACATCACATGAAAGACATCCAATGCTTCTGCCGACCTCCTCACCTTTCCAGGAACATAAATCAATGTTGTATATACATACCTCCATTGCAAGCCCTTATGTTTCACTAGATGGATTGGAAATGTTCATTTGATAGAGCTGACTTATCACTTGCTCTAATGGAAACTACCTTACTACATCCTTGTTGAATTCTCTGAATATCGGATCTAATAGTTATTGTTTTATAATTTCAATGAAAAATTTAGTTTCATGCCACAGTTATCATAGAATAACTATACATTGAGAATCTCAACTATTCCAATGCAATAGAAATAACAAGATCTAGAAATATTAACCATGCACAGTAGACACAAGAACACAAGAATTTATCCTAGGAAAACCAACCTTGGAAGAAAACCCAACAATATTTCTTATAGAAGAATCAATTCAAGAGTTTACAAGTTTATCACCATCAAAATAGAGTGAATGTTTCACTTGGCTCTTCTCATTTTCTTCTTCCCATCATTGGTTACAACATGGTAAATTATTCATAATATTTGGTTGATATAGAAGATATTGTTTATTAAAATTCTTAGGCCATGATTTCTGAGAATGAGAATGGGATGCAGAGGTGGTCACATAGATTCACATAATGAGGGTGGGATGCACACAATGAATGTGGCATGAAGAGGCGGTGGAAGATAATGAGAGTGGATGTAGCATACATTTATGTACTGTAATTGGTATGCAAAGGTGGTTGAACATATTCACAAAATGAGAGTGGGTAGGATAATTTATAAACGAAGATTGGAGCCCATTGAAAAAGATTATTAGATCCTTGAGACTAACAGATTTTTATTTTTTAATTTAGGCATATATTTTATTATAATTAAATTAATATTTTGTATACTAGGTTATAGTGTTTCTCGTTAGTGATTAGTACTAGACTATTTATTGGTTTAGTTAATAGTTAGTTTTATCATTGTTGGATTGATGTTTGGGTGATCCTACTTTTCTTTCTAAAAGTAAAATATTGTTATTTCTTCCTTAAAAAAAGAGTCATCAAAAATTACTATGGCATAAGCTTGTCTGGTTGGAAGCACTTAGGAAAACCGTTCCTAATTATAACCTGAAAAAATCCAATAAAATTTAGCCTATCCCAAGCTATTTTCTTTGCTATTGCATGTACATGTACGCTTAAAAAGCTAAGCTATTTTCTTTGCTATTGCATGTACATGTACACTTAAAAAGCTAGGAATTCTTTGAAATCACATAAAATGGAATTAAAAAGTCAATTATTTTTCAACAATAACTTAATTTTTCATTTTTAAACCATACTATAAAATACAAATCACTCCAAGTTACATTGAACAACATACCGGATTGTTTCATTTCCCTAGAAATTGGCTTAAAAAATTATCCTCAGTAATATAATTCGTCAACTTCAGGTTGAGACGTTATGGGAGGGGAGGTTTTGATGGTGTTGTCTAAATTTTCCATTTCAATTTATTATTTTTTTAAGAAACTCGGTCTTAACAATGACCTATTGCTAACCATTTTCTAGAAATGCGCTTTCCATTGGTGTTGATAATTTTAGTGGAGATGATTAATTAACGTGATTTTCTATATTTCACTTCAATCATGTTGTTGATAATCAAATTGTCTATATCTATACATATATGCCCGAAAAAATAAATCTTATAATTATTAACTTTTCTATAGCATTCAAAACCTATTTATTTGGTGAGGTGGAAAATAATCAACATTGTAATATGCTTGTACTGCGACTTGCTTACTATTAGTTTCTACCTTTGGAAAATTAAATACGAACAAATTTTGGCACTTTAGTTTTAGAAGTTTGAATTGGACAGTAGATGGTGAGGGTGCACTTCCCCTCTTCTAAATTCAGCAACATGGTGCATTAGATTATGTAGGAGTGATGCTTTATAAAAATATTTTGTAGAAATGTTCTCTACTTTTTAGTAATTTA
>JASDQU010100921.1:116811-129083 GCA_032191745.1 Picea mariana | reverse complement strand
ATTGTTAAATCTCTTATTTTCAAAAAAATTGAAGTAAACAAAACAAAGTTTTTTTAATTCTATATTTAAAAATATTAAAATAAATAATCATTTACATTAAACATGTATTTTTATAAAATATAAATATTACATTTTAAGTGCATTATTCAATCATATACAAAACATAAATTTAAATGAAATTATAATTAGTTTTATGATTATATTTAAAAATATTAAAATAAAAGTCAAGAAATCTAAAGGATAAGTATGTTATAGATATTACTAAATTTTAGATTTAAATATTGAATTAAATAATTATACACAATAAATATGTACTTTTATAAAGTATGGATAAGGAATTTTATAAAGTATGTACGACTTCCTCATTTCATACTTAGCCACATTTTGGATCGTGTGTTCTTGGGATGGCGGGCTCAAAATTGTGCTTCTATTGTTCTATGTCTTCCAAATAACACCTGGAGTTCGGCGATACACAAATTGACAAGAAGACTCCAGATTGCGATTGTTGGATGGTGATCCCTATCAACTGTTTAACATTATTTAAAAAAATTATTTAAAAATATTAAATTATTAATATTAAATATTAATATTGTACAATTTAATTACATAAATTATTAAACGATGTTAAATCTATTATTTTAAACAAATTGAAGTAAATAAAACAAAGCTTTTTAAATTCTATTTTTAAAAATATTAAAATAAATAGTCAGTTACAATAAACATGTATTTTTATAAAATATAGATATTAATTTTTAAGTGTATTATTGAATCATATTCAAAACATAAATTAAGATGAAATTATAATTAGGTTTATGATTATATTTAAAAATATTAAAATAAAATTCAAGAAATCTAAAGGATAAATACGTTAGATATTACTAAATTTTAGATTTAAAATATTGAAATAAATAATTATACACATTAAATATGTACTTGTATAATGTATGGACATGGAATTTTATAAAGTATGTATGACTGCCTCATTCCATACTTAGGCACTTTTTGAATCGTGGGTTCCCGGGACGTCAGCCAAAAATTGCGCTTTTATTATTTGGTGTCCTCCAAACAACACCCAGAGTTTCAGGATATACAAATTGACAGGTGGAATCCCATACTGGCAGAATCAATATTGTGATTGTTGACCGATGGTGATCCCTATAAACTATGTAAGATTATCTAAAAACGTCATTTCCAAATATGAAATATTAATATTGTGCAACTTAATTACATAAAAGTATTAAAAGAAGTTAAATGTCTTAAGTAAAAAGTTTTTTTTTTTAAATTATATATTTAAAAATATTAAAAGAAAAATATTTTTTAAATTATATATTTAAAATTATTAAAATAAATAATCATATCCATAAAACATGTATTTTTATAAAATATACACATTAATTTTTAAGTGCATTATTATATGATATACAAAACATAAATTAAGATGAAATTATAGTTCAGTTTATGATTATATTTAAAAATATTAAAATAAAAGTCAATAAATCTAAAGGATAAGTACTTTAGATATTACTAAATTTTAGATTTAAAATATTGAAATAAATAATTATACACATTAAATATGCACTTTTATAAAGTATGGATATGGTATTATATAAAGTATGTACCATGGACATGAGATTTTATAAAGTATATACGGCTTCTTCGTTCCATACTTAGGCACTTTTTCAATCGTCGGTTCCCGAGTTGGCAGGCTCAAAATTGAGTTTTTATTGTTTTGTGTCCTCCAAACAGCACCCGAAGTTCCGTGATATACAAACTGACAAACGAACTCCTGGGTTGGTGGGCTCAAGATTGAGATTATTGACGAATATTGATCCCTATCAACTATTTAACATTATCTAAAAGTATTATTTCCAAATATTAAAATATTAATATTAAATTATTTATATTGTACAATTTAATTACATAAAATTATTAAAATATGTTAAATCTCTTATTTTTAAAAAAATAAGTAAACAAAACAAATCTTTTTAAATTATATATTTAAAAATATTAAAATAAATAATCATTTACATTAAACATGTATTTTTATAAAATATAGATATCAATTTTTAAGTGCATTATTGAATCATATACAAAACATAAATTAAGATGAAATGATAATTAGGTTTATGATTATATTTAAAAATGTTAAAATAAAAGTCAAGAAATCTAAAGGATAAGTACGTTAGATATTACTAAATTTTAGATTTAAAATATTGAAAAAAATAATTATACACATTAAATATGTACTTTTATAAAGTATGGACATGAGATTTTATAAAGTATGTTTGGCTTTCTCATTCCATACTTAGCCACTTTTTGGATCGTTGGTTTCCAGGATCGTGGGTTCCCGGGCTAATTGGCTCAAAATTGCTCACAAATGGTGATCCCTATCAACTATGTAACATCATCTAAAATTATTATTTCCAAATATTAAATTATTAATATTGTACAGTTTAATTACATAAAATTATTAAAGTATGTTAAATCTCTTATTTAAAAAAAATTGAAATAAACAAAACAATGCTTTTTTAAAATATATATTTAAAAATATTAAAATAAATAATCATTTACATGAAACATGTATTTTTATAAAATATAAATATTAATTTTTAAGTGCATTATTGAATCATATACAAAACATAAATTAACATGAAATCATAATTAGGTTTATGATTATATTTAAAAATATTAAAATAAAAGTCAAGAAATCTAAAGGATAAGTATGTTAGATATTACTAAATTTTAGATCTAAAATATTGAAATAAATAATTATACACATTAAATATGTAGTTTTATAAAGTATGGACATGGGATTTTATAAAGTATGTACGACTTTTTCATTCCATACTTTGCCACATTTTGGATCGCGATTCCCAAGCTGGCGAGCTCAAAATTGTTCTTTTATTGTTCTCTTTCCTCCAAACAATACCTAGAGTTCTGCGATATACAAGTTGACAGGCAGATTCCCGTGTTGGGGGGATCAAGATAGCGATTGTTGACGGATGGTGATGCCTATCAACTATCTAACATTATCTAAAAGTATTATTTCCAAATATTAAATTATTATATTAAATATTAATATTATACAATTTCATTACATAAAATTATTAAATGATATAAAATCTCTTATTTTTAAAAAAATGAAGTAAACAAAACAAAGCCTTTTTAAATTGTATATTTAAAAATATTAAAATAAATAATTATTTGCATTAAACATGTATTTTTATAAAATATAGATATTAATTTTTAATTGCATTATTGAATCATATACAAAACATAAATTATGAAGAAATTATAATTAGGTTTATCATTATATTTAAAAATATTAAAATAAAAGTCAAGAAATCTAAAGGATAAGTATGTTAGATATTATTAAATTTTAGATTTAAAATATTGAAATAAATAATTATACACATTAAATATGCACTTTTATAAAGTATGAACATGAGATTTTATAAAATATGTACGACTTCCTCATTCCATACTTCGCCACTTTTTGGATGGCGGATTCCCGGGATGATGGGCTCAAAATTGTGCTTCTATTGTTCTTTGTCCTCCAAACAACACCCAAAGTTTCACGATATACAAATTGGCAGGTAGACTCCTGACCCAGAGTTTCATGATATATACAAAATGGCATGTAGACTCCTGAGCTGACAGGCTCAAGATTGTGATTGTTGACTCATGGTGATCCCTATCAACTATCTAACATTATCTAAAAAAAATATTTCCAAATATTAAATTATTAATATTGTACAATTTAGTTACATAAAATTTTTAAAGGATGTTAAATCTCTTATTTTTAAAAAATTGAAGTAAGCATAACAAAGTTTTTTTAAATTATATATTTAAAAATATTAAAATAAATAATCATTTTTAAATTATATATTTAAAAATATTAAAATAAAAAATCATTTACATTAAACATGTATTTTTATAAAATTTAGATATTAAATTTTTTTTTTTTTAAGTAAAAAGAGTTGGAACCTTTTATATTGGCATAGACAAAATACAACACTGTTGGGGATGCCAGCTGTCCCGCCTTAGCAGGAAATCGAGGCAGTTGGACATCCCTGTCCACATGTCATCATAGTTACAGAGCAGACAGAAAGTAGCAAAATTAACACTGCTATCTCCCGCCCGTAGGAAACGAGGAGTAGCAAGCTGCAACATAATACTAATGTTTGCATCTAAATCTAAAACATAAAGAAAGCTAATTTTCCACAGGCATAGACTGTTAAAACAAAACCACAAGCAAAGTTTGGGTCGAAACATCAGGTGACCTCGGAGCCCATGTGAGTGTCGGCAGCCTCTGTGTGCCTCCATCGCGCTGGAAAGGCGTAAGCTCTGGCACATGTTGGACATTGTTTCTTTGGCATAGCTCTTGAATGCGCGGCGAAGAACATATCAATCCTCTGCTCCAGCCGCACAATGCGAAAGACCTGATCTTCTAAGAGGTTTCGCACGTCAAAGATGAGACTGAGATAATCCCCGGCGGCTGAGGGTGGTTGTACTGGGCTCGTGTCTGCATTCGCTTCATGCCCTTTATCTCTTGTTTCTGCTCTGGTGGGTTCGGGAGGAGGTTCCTCCTCCACATAGCAAGGAGAATAAGGTTCTTCTTTGCCGCTGTCGCCGTGGTTGTGCCTCCCACTTTCCTCTACTGTAGTGTTGTCCAGACCAATGTGCGAGCGGGGGTTCCAGTTTTCTGGGACCGTGAACAAGGTATGCATAGGGGGCCTTTCCAGTCCTTCGTCCGGGATCTCCTCCTCGACAATATCCATTCCCCTCATCCTTCTTCTCCTGGAAGCCACTGCCATTGCTTTTTCAAAGGTCTCCTTTCATTTTCGTCACGACTTCGCTGCATGCCAAGCCGCTCCTTGTCGTGGTGTCCCCCTGAGTCGTGGCATGGCGATGCAGAGAGATAATGCGACCAGGTAGAGCGGCCGTGTCAGTGGGATGCGAGTAAACTTGTGGTGAAGCCAATGCTGCTGCGAGACAGAGGGTCCCGAGAGCTCTCTACAACCTGGAGTTACTCTGCTAACAATGAACCCGAGAATTATACCAATTGTGATAACCACCGCCATCTCTTCCTGCATTAATGTCTGAATCTCAGTGCGGGTACCTTCCCCTTGTGCGGGCAGGCTCCGCATATGAATACGCTGGTGTAAATTCATGGCGAATTAATGCGCATGTGGTGTGAGCCGGTGAGCACCCTGCTGCCGCGTCCCCGCTCGCTTCCACGTGGTCGCCTAAGACTCCCTGTCACCCCATCCGGGAAATTTAGATATTAATTTTTAAGTGAATTATTGAATCATATATAAAAGATAAATTAAGATGAAATTATAATTAGATTTATGATTATATTTAAAAATATTAAAATAAAAGTCAAGAAATTTAAAGGATAAGTATGCTTTTTTTTTTTTTTGTAAATAAACTGGTGGAGCCTGCTATATTATCAAAAAGCCAAAGTATACAGTGACGGGTGGTAACACCAGCTATCCTGCCTGAGTAGGAAACTAGGACAGCTGGGTTTCCTGGACCATGTGCGGTTCAAGTAGCAAAAAATATACTTGCACGCCCTGCCCGAAGGAAACAAGGGTGGCTATAACATTAATTTTTAAAAAAGTAACCATAAGGGTACTACCACTGACAAACTAAACCAAAATGACAAAGAAAACTTCTAACCAGGACCCCTGCTAAATTGTGCGCTTGTGCTCGCTCGCTTGGAACCCGCTCGATGCCATCTTGCTGGAATTGAGTATTCCTGTGCGCATGTTGGGCACTGCTTCTTCGGCGCATTCTTCGAGAGTGCTGCAAAGAGCAGGTCTATACGTTGATCCATCCTCACTATACGAAAGGCCAGGTCATTGAGCATGATGCGAAGTTCAAAGACAAGTGGTAGGTGCCATAGGGTGGCCGGGTCCATCCGTCCCTAGTTGCTAGAGGTCCTCAGACTCGAGTGTTGTGATGTGCCTACGCTAGAGTGTCCCTGTGGTTGAGGCGTTGTCCGCCTATCCTCCACCCATTCTTTGATGTCGCCTGGTATTTCTTCCTCCACCACGATGCAAGGTGGATAGAGGTTCTCTTCCGTGATTCTACATTTCTCCAGGTGAGCTTTGTGTTGTGTCTTGTGCACGTCTGAGTGTACAATGGGAGGGTGGCTTTGCATTGCCTCCTCGAGGCTAATTTCCTCCACGATTGCCATGGGAGGTGATCGTGGTCTTCTCCTCCGTCGAATGGATGCCAGTGTGAGAGCTTTCTCAAAATGTTGGATGCGCTTTCACCTGGATTGGACCATGTACCAGGCTGCCCCCCGTTGCGACTTGCCTCTGAGCCTGGGAATAATGACGATCCTTGGAGTGTTGGGTGTGGGGTGGGGCTGAAGTTTTAGGTTGGCTTATTCCTTTAATATCCTGGCCTGGGGTCGGCGATACTGCTCAGACAGGATGAACTCTGCGCGAGAGTAATGTGTCTCTCCCCTGTCTCTTATCATCATAAAAACGTGCAGATTTTCCCTTGTAATCGCCATTAACGCTGAGTCGATAATGCTCTGCTGCCTGGTACCGCTCTCGCGCACGAGAGGGCTCATCACCTTAATGTGGATGGTGTGAGCCATATCTCAATTAATCCTCGGTGGGACGGCGTCGGTTGATGCCATAAATTGGCGTCACTGCAGCCTCCCGCGTGTCCTCGTTTAAGCGTGTGGCACCCCATCCGTGGGTAAAGGATAAGTATGTTAGATATTAATAAATTTTATATTTAAAATATCGAAATAAATTATTATACACATTAAATATGTAGTTTTATAAAATATGGACATGGGATTTTATAAAGTATGTATGACTTCCTCATTCTATACTTAACCACTTTTTAGATCGCGGGTTCCTGAGTTGGCAGGCTCAAAATTGTGCTTCTATTGTTTTGTGTACTCCAAACGACACCTAATGTTCCTCGATATACAAATGGACTTGTAGCCTCCCGGGCTGGTGGGCTCAAGATTGTGATTGTTGATGGATGGTGATCCCTATCAACTATCTAACATTATCTAAAAATATTATTTTCAAATATTAAATTATTAATATTAAATATTAATATTGTAATATTTAATTTCATAAAATTATTAAAGGATGTAGTCCCCAGAGGTACAATTAACTTTTTATATACTTTTTCGTATATAAAATTATTAAAGGATGTAGTCCCCACATAAGCTCTTTGTGGTGCAATACACAATTCCATATTATGTCCATGTATCTATGGAATGTCGTCACCTCCTATCAAGGATTTTTGTTACAGATCCTAATAAGGTTGACTTTACTGTTTAGCACATACTCCTGTTTTGTAAGATTTCGCAACACTGATTTCATATTTTCCTGCTCAAAAAATTATCAAGGCTAATTATGTTGCAATGTTTGATGTTGTTATTGTTCCCACAACAATGATTTACTATTCCTGAAATTTAAAATCACGAGTAGTTTTTAAAGAATTTACCTGTAGATTTACTAGATGTGGCCGATACTATTAGCAATCAGTGTGATGATCCTGACCATCCTTCTCAAAGTATTGACGTCATTATGAGAATTATTGTTGAATCTATAATCCCTGCACTAGGGTCAGGACTGGGCCAACACTTTCGATATAGCTTTGAATTGGATGACATGGATATGGAAAACAATGCGGACCTTGATGTCGATAGCAGTGGGGAGTTCGTATGTGCTTTGTAATATTATTTTCTTTTATGTGTTTTTAAGGGTTTTGGAGTTTCCCCCATTGCATCACAATAAGAGTATTATGATGGCTCTTTTTCTTAGACTTCACTTCTTCTAGGCCACCTGCCTAACTCAATTATGGAGGCATAGTAGAAAATTATCACACATATTAAATGGGCTAGAGATGTGCTCCAACTTAGATTATATATACATTGCAAGCTGATCATTGCTATGAATTTCTAGATCATGGGCTTTTCATGTTTCAATAATCCAATATGTTAATGGTCCTGAAGTTCTTGCCATTAGTGTTTCTTGTTGTAGACTTATACATGAAGGTTGGGAAGAATTTAGTCTCTTTTTAATTGGATAGAACTTTTGTTCAGGATGTCTTGATTATAGAAAAAATTGGGAATTAATACTGAAATTTATTATTTATATTCTCTATTCATGTCAAATCTCAGTGTTAGTTAGCTTGTGCATTTTTTTATTTGCAGGGAGTGATGCAATGCATCTACGCACGAAAAATAAAAGGGTTCTCATTATGTAGACAAAGCCCCTACTAATTGCAGAACTGTCTAAATCTTCATGCATTCCATCTAATTATTTTATTTCAAGGAAGATTAATGATCAAAATGTCTAACACTAGTGTAATGTTTATGGCATGGAACTTTGGAATGTATCTCTACTAATGGCTATATTCATTGGACCTGCAAACTTTGTTTTAAATCCAAAGCATTTATTTGGTTAGTTCCATAATTTTCTTGACATGTTGTCATTATATTGGTTGCTTTACATTTTCTGAATTGCTCGGTGGTCTTTATAGGTTATAGTTATACGTATTCTTGAATGCAAGTAGATGACGGTTATATGATTAATTTAGAACCCGACATATCATTCTCTATTAAATTTAACAAGTTATTGTTCGAAAAAGTGACAACAAATTCTTCCATGAATAGGATTCCAGATCCTATAATCCAACGTTGGTTGTAACTAATACGACTAAGTTAGAATATGGATAAGTTTACATTTAATAATCAGTTTCTAATGTGCATTTCTATAAATTGATGTATTCACGTAGAGGCTATGAGAGTGAGGAGTGTGAGCCTGTTCTAATCTCCATTAGCTGAATGATAAGACAACCGATACCTATGCTTGGTGGACGTATCCCAATGTTTGGGTGAACCACGTAAATTGTTGTGTTTCTTGTCTACATTCTTATTGATTGTCTCATGTTAAATTGTGTTTCTGCATTGGCAAATATAACAAGTGGTATCAGGACTGAGGAGGTCATAGAATGGAAGAGTCGCTCGCTAGAAGAGGTTGCATTTGAGATCACTGTGTTGGAGAGGTTGCTTGAAGGGAGCGTTGATTTTTGGCATCAACGTTGGGCACCTTACTTGATGGGAGCGCTAAAATATGGGTGAATTACACGGATTTTTATCAACACTAGGCTAACTGCATAAAGAGAGCGTCGACGCTCACCAATTCATAGCTAAGAAGCGCTAGCACTCCCACCTCCACACTTAAGGAGGGATCCACCTTAAAATTAACGCTTCCCTGAAATTTTCAAAGGAGTGTTGACCTCCCTTTTTCAAAAAATTCATATGAATTTTGTTTTCAAAATTGGAGGTATAGTTTTAAATGAAAGTGGAAAGGTTTATGATATTTTGGAATTAAAATATAAAGGTGGAGGTATAGTTTTATTATATTTTAGAATTAAAATATAATATGAAAAGGGTGGAGGAATAAGGTGGGGTGAATTTTATTAATTTTTTTTTTATTAAAAGGTGAATTTTAAATTTCTTTTAATAAAAGGTGGGGTTAAAGAGGTTTTGTATTAAATCTTTTATAAAACCTTGTTAAGATTAAACCATTATTCTTCCACATATTTTTTGAAAGGGCCTTGGTTATTACAAGCAGTGGTGTTTGTTCTTTATGTTTTCTCTAATGGAAAAGACACAGAGTGCTAAGTTAGAAATTGAGAAAATTCATGGAAAGAACAATTTCGAGATCTGGAAGGTTAAGATGCAAGATCTGCTCATGCAACAAGGGGTGGGGAAGGCACTTTTCGGAAAAGAAAAGCAGCCCGTGTCCATAACAGACGAAGACTGGGATGAGATGGATGCGATAGCACTAAGTGCCATACGCCTATGATTGGTTGACGATGTAATGTTCAACATTGTCTCAGAGAAGAAAGTAGTTGTTTTGTGGTCAAAGATGGAAATCCTATACATGAAGAAATCCTTGACAAATAGGATCTTTCTGAAAAGGAAGTTGTACAACTTGCGCATGAAGGAAGGTACGAATATTGTTGATCATTTAAATACTTTCAATACTCTTCTAGTCCATTTGGATAGCATGGGAGTGAAATTTGAATATTAATATAAGGCAATTACATTCTTCTGTTTTTTGCCTACATCATGGGATCATTTCGTTACTTCTATTAGTTTCGGTTCAATAGAAAGTATTGAGTTTGATGATAATGTTGGAGCTTTACTGTTTGAGGAAACAAGGAATAAATCCAATCTAGAAACCTCTACATCTGAGGTGATGGTGATCAGAGACAGACATAAAGAAAGAGGATAGGGTCAGAGAGATTTCTTTCTCCCGGTCAAAGTCAAAGGGAAGAAAGAGCAAGGTCAAGTGTTGGTTTTGTGGAAAATCTGGACACCTGAAGAAGGACTATTGGAAGTGACAACAAGCCTCCAAAGAAGACCCTCCAAAAGAGACAAAGCAAGAAAATGCAACCGAAACATGTTCAACAACAGGTTCAGGTATAGTTGATGAAGTTTTATCAATTAGTACTAGTTCATGTCATGATCAGCAGTGGTTATTAGATTCTGGTGCTTCAAACCACATGTGTCTTCATAAACACTGGTTTATTACTTACCAGTCTATAGATGATGGAGTAGTTTACATGGGAAATGATATTTCATCTAAAGTTGTGGGAATTGGTAGCATTCGAATTAAGATGTTTGATGGAACTGTTAAAATACTAACTGATGTAAGACATGTACCTGATCTTAGGAAGAACCTAATCTCTTTGGGAGTCTTAGACACAGGAGGTTACAAGACTATTATTCAAGGTGGAGTTATGAAGGTCTACAAAGGAATTCTACTGGCTATGAAGGAAAAAAAGGTTGGTAACCTATTTCTGTTGGAAGGAAGGACTGAATCAGATCATGTGACAACGGTATCTGAGAACGATAGTGATTCTATTCGACTATGGCATCAACAGTTGGGTCATATAAGCGAACAAGGATTAAAGGTATTAACTGATCGCAAGTTACTTCCTAGTATAAAGTTATTAAAATTAAACTTATGCAAGAACTATATTTATGGAAAACAGAATAGGAAGATATTTAAAACTAGAAGACACATCAGTGAAGGAATCCTAGACTATATCCATTCTGATGTTTGGGGACCATCCCCTACTATTTCATATGGAGGATCATCATATTTTGTAACTTTTATAGATGATTTCTCTAGGAAGGTGTGGATATATATGTTAAAGAGTAAGGATAATGTATTTATAGTTTTCAAGCAGTTTAGAGCTTTATTGGAAAAGAGAACTGGTAGATCCATTAAATGTTTAAGAACAGATAATGGTGGTGAATTTACATCAATGGAGTTTCAGAATTATTGCAAGGAATTTGGGATATATAGGCCTAAAACCATTGCCTATACTCAGTAAAATGGAGTTGTTGAATGCATGAACAAGACTCTTCTAGAGAGAGCAAAGATTATGCTAAGTAATGCCAACTTGCAGCAGGAACTATGGCTAGAGGCTATATCTATAGCTTGTTATCTGGTGAATCGATCACCGTCAACAACAATAGAATGAAAAATTCCTAAAGAGGTATGGACAAGGCATCTTTGTAATTATTCTAATCTTAAAGTTTTTGGTTCTGATGCCTATGCTCTAATTCTGAAACATCAACATTCAAAATTAGATCCAAATTCAAAAAGGCTTATCTTTGTTGGATATGGTGATGGTATTAAGGGGTACAGGTTGAGGGATCCTACTACCCATAAGATCACCATTAATAGAGATGTAATATTTGATGAATCATCTCTCATCAAATCAAATGAATATGTTCAAATGAAACAGGAAGAAACACCAAAGTATCAACAAATTTAGTTTGAAACCAATGAAGGTGAACATGAACAAGTTTCAGAAGATGTTCATGAAGAGCCTCCTGAAATTTGACTTGTAATGTTCCTCAAATGTATCATAAACAAAAAATAAAAAATCTTTGGTACATTATTCACTAATCATCTAAAGTTTATCATCTCGTATGATGGGTACTTACATTTCCTTTTGGCTTGGAGTAACCCTTTGTCATAATAACCTAACACATAAGAGAGGTTCCATCGAAATATAGGCATTATTCTAACTCCTATATCTTACTATATAGATATTATTACTTACATGTATTCACCCATACGCTAGGATTTGAATTTCTGTTTTTCCCTAAATAAGAGAGTTGGGCGATTGAAATTTTTACATAATTTCATAACCCTGAGATTAATTTTTTGTACTCCTACCTAGCTGTGTCAACATTA
>JASDQU010100921.1:42615-110100 GCA_032191745.1 Picea mariana | reverse complement strand
TTAGTACAAGGCCAGACATTTCACATGCAGTTGGGGTTGTCAGCAGGTTTATGGAAAATCCAAGTAAAGAGCATTGGGCGGCAATGAAATGGGTGCTTCGGTATCTGAGGGGCACAAGTGATTTCTGTATCACCTATAACAATGGTCATGAGTTAGTCTATGGATATGTTGATTATGATTTTGTAGGTGATCTGGACAAGAGAAGGTCGACTTCAGGGTATGTCTTTACTCTTGCAGGTGGAGCTATTAGTTGGATGTCAAAGCTACAAAACATTGTTGCCTTATCCACTACAGAAGCATAATATGTAGCTGCTTCACATGCTTGCCAAGAGGTAGTTTGGTTGAAAGGTGTGTTTGGTGAGTTTCAAAGGATGCAAGACAAAGTAAAGTTACTTTGTGATAGTCAGAGTGCTATTCACTTGGCTAAGAATCCAACCTATCATAGTAAAACAAAATATATACCTATCAAGTACCATTTTGTAAGACAGGTCGTCGATGAAGGTGGAGTCTCTCTTGAGAAAGTTCATACAAAAGAGAACTGCGCAGACATGTTCACAAAACTAGTATTGTTAGAGAAGTTACGATGGTGCTTGGCTTCTCTTGGCTTGCAGAAAAGGTGATGAACAGAAGCAGGAGCAATGTATCAGGTTAATTGTTGTCAAGGTGGAGATTGTTGGAAACAATGACAACGAATTCATCCATGAATAAGATCTCAAATCCTATAATCCGGCGTTGGTTGTAACCAATACAACCAAGTTAGAATATGGATGCGATTACATTTAATAATCAGTTTCTAATGTACATTGCTATAAATTGATGTATGCCCGTAGAGGCTGTGAGAGTGAGGAGTGTGAGCTTGTTGTAATCTCCATTAGCTTAATAATAAGACAACTGATACCTATGCTTGGTGGACGTAGCCCAACGTTTAGGTGAACCACGTAAATTTTTGTGTTTCTTGTTTGCATTCATATTGATTGTCTTATGTTAGTTTGTGTTTCCGCATTGGCAAATTAGAACATTAAACACATGCATGATAGTTGATTAAGAATAACACCACACCATTTAGTTTTTCTCTTTGTTATAGGGAAATAAAACTAATGTTTTCTCCTTTAGAGAAAAAAGTGAGCACTGTAAGGATCAACTATGCATCATCTTAGTTATTGTCATGTGGTGAAGATCTTTCGGCTAGCTATGTTTTCAGTTTTTCTTTTTTCTTTTTTTGGTTCATTTTTTCTTTCTTCTTCTTTTTTGGTTCAAGCTTAAGATCATAAGAAGAATAATTTATGGAGTTATCATAAATTCTCTGTGTGTTTTTCATTTGGTAAGGCCTTTTTATATATTGAGGACATGACAGACCGAAATTCAAACTATTAGTAGATTGAGGGGAGGAAATATCATTCAATAAGCCAGAAGGCAGTAATCTAGAAGGTGGAGCTACATTCACTTCAAAAAATGTGTCCCCTCAAACAACATCCACGAGTCATGGATAACCCACGCAAAATACTTCAACGGAAATAATTGTGGAAATTGACAATATATATCATAATGACATGAAAGGTTTTGTATTAAAAAGAAAAAGGAATATAGATACAAAAGATGTCAATTATATTTTTAGGTTCATTTTGTTTTGATTTCCATGCAATATAAAAAATGAAAAATCCAGTACATCAAGTACGTTACAAGTGCAAGGTCATCAACTCCTCATAAGCCAATTCAGATTTAAAATATTTCCATCTTATGAGATTCATTAATTCGTTTGCATGCTACACATTCCATAAGCAATGCAACCACCATCCATAGTAACTCTCGGGAGCTTTTCTTCTAAGTTGTTTTGTTTTACTCTAGTAAAAATGAAATCTAGTATTTATATTAGATTAAGCATTAATTAGTTAATTAATTAGTTATTAGAGTTAGAGTTATATTGATTAGAGTTAGATTTATTAAGGTTATTTTAATTATTTGATTATATTTATTATATTAATAAAAATAAAATAAAAAAAGAATATGAATATTAATTACTAATATATTATTACATTATATTAAAAAAAATAATATCAATATTAATTACATTTAGTGTATAGAGAAAAACACATTATTATATAAGAAAAGAAATTACATTTATTATTTGATTACAAAAGACAGTGATATTTGATTACATTTATTATGTAAAAAAACACATTATTATATCAAAAGAGAAAAGACATTAATACATAATATCAAGAAAAAARCACTATTATATAAGAAAAATATAACATATAATTTTTTGATTACATTTATTTTATCAAGAAAAAAGATTATATAATTATTTGATTACATTTATTATATCAAGAAAAAATACAATATCAATATTAATTATTTGATTACATTTGTTATATCAAAAAAGAGAAAATATTTTATATTTTAAACCAAATGTCTAATAACAATATATTAAAATAAAGAAAACATTTTATATTTTAGTTGACATTAAGATATTTTAAAATTGTCAAAAGATATAAAAGATATAAATATCTTTCATAGATCTTTATGAAAGATTTCATTATAAAAAAAATATTTTTGATTAAAATTTAATTTCATTATAAAATATAAAAAGAAAATAATATATACAAAGAAAACACCATGGCATTAAAGAATTTGTCACTACACGAAAGGGTTTAAGATGAAAAACACTTTCCCCTAGAGTGTCGTTGTATGAACACATTAGTTGTATAAATCTGTACAAGAAAAACAATACCATGATATTGACCACAATTAGTGATAGATAGATTCAAGTTAAATACTTTACTACTATAAATCATAATTGTTTTTTACCCTTCCTTTGTGTTTTCTTGACAATTGCAATTTGCGACACCAAAAAGCGAAATGCATAAATGCATACTCTAAGTTTATATATGCTTATTTCGAAGGGACAGATTTGACAGTTTAAGATCATATGATATCAATGTCCTTAGAACAAGTATGAATCTAAGTTTCATTCTATGTAATATATCACATCATTTCAAAGTTCCTATATTTTTCACAAAGGAAACACTTATATTAAAAAAAAAAAAAACAATTCACCAAAACTTCATTTTCGTAATTTGTCGAACACAAACCAGCCTTGTCATGCAATGAACATGCCCTCAACAACGTAATCTGATGAACAAAACCATATGTTACAACGTGAAGAACATAGTAATGTTGCATTATGTCGAACATAGTAACGACAGACAGTGACAAATGTAGTAACGTTGCAATCTAACGAATATAGTAACATTGCAATGTGATGAACATAAATTGATGTCACAATGTGATGAACACAGGCATGCCATTGTAATATGGATAGTAACATCAAAATGTGACAAACATAAACTGACATCACATTGTGTCGCACATCATCCTATCCTCGCAGTGTGACGAACATTTCTTGGCGTTGTAATGTGATGCACTTATTCCAACATCACAATGTGACAAACATTTCCAAACGTCGCAATCTGTTGAACATAGTAATGTTGCAACCTACCAAACATAGTAACGTTGCAATGTGATGAACATATACAAAGAAAACACCATGGCATGAAATAATATGTCACAACATTGAAAGGGTTAAAGATGAAAGGCACTTTCCCCTAGAGTGTCCTTGTATTAACATGTTAGTTGTATACATCTATCCAAGAAAAAAAATACCATGATATTGATCACAATGTGATGCACTTATTCCAATGTCACAATGTGACAAACATTCCCAAATGTCACAATCTGTTGAACATAGTAACGTTGCAATGTGACAAGCATATAACGTTGCAATGTGACGAAAATATAACATTGCAATGTGATGAACATAGTAACGTCGAAATGTGATGAACATAGTAACATTGCAATCTACCAAACATAGTAACACTGTAATGTTACGAAAAGAGTCGTTTCTTCGCACTGTGGATAATAACGTTGAAATGTGTCACACACCACCCCCTTGTCGCAATATGACGAACATTTCCTCACGTTGCAATGTGAGGCACATTTCCTGACATCGCAATGTGACAATCACTTCCAAATGTCACAATGTGTCAAACATAGTAACGTTGCAATCTACCAAACATCATAATGTCACAATGTCACAAACATATAAGTTCATTGCAATCTGAAAAACATATATGGACATCTCAATGTCACAAACATTTCCAAATGTCACAATGTGTCTAACCTAGTAACATTACCATCTACCATACATAGTAACATCACAATGTGACGAACATATATAGATGTAGCAATGTAACAAGCATTTCCAACTATCACAATGTGTTGAACATAGTAACATTGCAATCTACCAAACATATTAATGTCGCAATGGGACAAACTTATATGGACATCACATTGTGACGAACATATATAGACGTCACAATGTGACGAACATTTTAAGACATCACAATCTGATGAACATAGCTTTCTCGTAACAATGTGACAAATATAAATGGACATCGCAATGTGACAAACATAGCCATGTCATCGTAATGTTGAAAATATATCCTCATGTTGCAATGTGACGCACATGTCGTGACATTGCATTGTGATATACATTTCCAAACATCGCAATGTGACAAACATAGACCAACATTGCAATGAGAAGAACATTTCCCGATGTTGCAATGTGACAAACATAACCCATTGTCGAATTGTGAAAAACCTATTCCAACTCCATAAGGTCAGAAACCAAAACCCTTTGTCATAATTTGATGACCATAACCTTACGATGTCATGTGACAAACAAAATCTAATGTCACAATGTGATGAATAAAACTTGATGTTGCAATGTGAAGAAAAAAACATGATCAACACGGTAGTGTAGTAGTACCATAGTAAACTATGGTTAACATAATCAACATGGACCACCATAATGAGATCCACATGGTCAATGAGCTTCAACCACGGGCATGTTCAACCATAATAAACTATGGTCAACCATAGTTAACCATGGTCATGGTGAACCACACTCAACCATGATGAAGGACTACCATGATCGACCATAGTCAATATTTCCTCCCCAAAGTCAACTAAGGTCTACCAAAGTTAACCATGGTCATGGTCAACCATACTCAACCATAGTCATTGTAAATTAAGGTATTATTGTATTAATACTTTAATAATGGATTATTAATGTATTAATATTTTAATAATGTATTTATTAAGGTATTAATACTTTAAAATGTATTTATTCATGTATTATTACTTCAATAATGTATTATTAATTAATGTACTAATAATTTAATATGTTATGCTATACATTAATCTATTAAATACTTTAGTAATGTACTTATTAATTCATTTAATGTATTAAAGGTATGAAATGAATTTTTAATTATTATTACTTCAATAATGTATTATTAATCTATTACTTTATTACTGTATTAATACTTTAACAATGTATTAATTAATACGTTTTTTTCAAAGATATATTTGAAAAGTGTATATCACTAGATAAGGATGAGAGAAGGTGATGAGTGGAAAACAACCTTCAAGACAAATGAAGGGTTGTATGGCTGGCTTGTTATGCCATTTGACTTGAAAAATGCCCCAAGTACTTTTATGAGATTGATGAATGAAGTATTGAAAGATTTCATTGGTAAGTTTGTGATTATATATCTAGATGATATATTGGTCTTCAGTAAGACTAAAGAAGAGCATTTGAGACATCTAACATTAGTGATGAGAAGACTGCAGCAAGAGAAGTTGTTGATAAATCTGAAGAAGTCCTCTTTTATGAAGACATAACTCATTTATTTAGGTTTTGTGATCTCTTCAAATGAATTAAAGATGGATCTAGAAAAGGTGAGAGAAATCAAAGAATGTCCATCACCAAGAAGCCTATTTGAGGTGAGAAGCTTACATGGATTAACAGGTTTCTATAGGAAGTTCATTAGAAATTTCAGTGGAATTTGTGCACCAATATTGGATATAGTGAAGAAGAGGCACAAGTCTTTTAAGTGGACAGAAGAGTCTGAGAAAAGTTTCAAGATATTGAAAGAGAAGATAACAGAACAACCAATTATGGTCTTGCCAAATTTCTGGAAGACATTTCAAGTAAGGTGTGATGTTAGTGGAGTTGCAATTGGAGCAGTCTTGAGCCAAGATAATAGGCTTGTTGCATATTTCAGTGAGAAGTTGAATGACACTAAGAAGAAGTTCTCCACATATGATAAGGAATTTTATGCAATAATTTAAACCTTGAAGAAATGGATGCACTACCTTGTTCCAAAAGAATTTGTTTTGTATAGCGATAATCAGGCTTTACAATTCCTAACCAGACATGCGAAGTTAAATCAAAGACATGCTAAGTGGATAGAGTTTATGAAAAATTTAACTTTTATTATTAAACATATTTATGGTAATGCTAACAAATTTGTTGATGCATTGAGCAGGAGATGTTTGATTCTACAGGAATTCCAAGTGAATACCTTAGGGTTTGAACACCTTAAGGAGATGTATTGTGATGATCCAGATTTTAAAGAAGCATATGAAGCATGTGTGAATCATGTGATCAGAGACAGAAGTCAGTGGGCAGAGTATGTGATTCAAGATGGATTGTTGTTTAAAGGTTGTAAGTTGTGTATACCAAAGTGTTCAATGAGAGAAAATATGTTGAAGGAAAAACATAATGGAGGTATCGCAGGACATTTCAGCCATGAAAAGACATTTTCACAATTGAACAATTCATATTATTGGCCAGGTATGAGAGGAGAGGTGAAGAAGTTTGTAAAAAAAGGTAATATTTTCCAATATGCAAAAGGAAAGAAACAGAACGTTGGATTGTACCATCCACTGCCTATTCTAGATAGACCTTGGGATGCAATAAGCATGGATTTTGTGTTGGGATTGCCAAGAACCCAAAGGGGAAGTGATTCCATATTTTTTGTAGTTGATAGATTCTCAAAGATGGCACACTTTATCCCATGCCAAAAGACTAGTGATGCAACACACATTGCAAATTTGTTTTTCAAAGAAGTTGTGAGACTTCATGGGTTTCCCAAGAGTATTGTCTTAGATAGGGACACTAAATTTGTTGGTCATTTCTGGAGAACATTATGGAAGAAGTTGGGGACATAATTGTATTTTAGTTTAGCATATCGCCCTCAAACGGATGGACATATTGAGGTGGTAAATCATAGTTTAGGAGATTTGTTGAGTAGTTTGGTTACTGAACATCATAGCCAGTGGGATCAAATTTTTTCACAAGAAGAGTTTGCATACAATGACTCAGTGAACAAAAGTACGGGAAAGATTCCATTCCAAATAGTGTATGGAATGAAACCAAGAGTATCAGAATTGAGAGATCTAGAGAAGAGTGAATTCAGAAGCGTTGGAGCAGAAGACTTCGTTGCAAAAATGCAAAAGATTTATAATCAGATCAAGAAGTAGTTGTAGAACAGTAGCATAGAGTATAAAAATGGAGTTAATCAACATAGGAGAGAACTTCAATTTGAATTAGGAGATCAATTTTTAGCACATCTTAGGAAGGAAAGGTTCCCAAGAGTAACATATAACAAATTAAAGATGAAGAAGATAGGACCATGCAAGATCCTAAAGAAATTTGGTGTCAATGCTTATGATATAGAGATTCTATAGGATGTGGGTATATCACCCATATTTAACATTTTAGACCTGTATCCTTACAGGGAAGATGACACAAAAGAATCAGAATATCAGAAAGAGATTCAGTGGGAGAAGCAGATGCATGTAGCAGAATAGCCACAGATGGAGAAAATCATTGATCAGAGGATTGGTAAGAACACTGGGAGAAATAATTATTTGGAGTATTTGGTAAAGTGGAAAGGACACCTAATAAAATATGTTAGTTGGGTAAATGAAGTTGATATCCAGAATCATGGGAAGTTAGTGCAAGATCTCATGGATAGGATTCCATGATTTTTTGTCCAGGGGAGTATGATGCAGGAGCATCATCAGCAAAGCCATGTGGAGAGACAACTCGATGCCCTAGTGCACCTTTTGAATTATTTTGAAATCTTAAACACTGGCGTTTCCTGCAAATCATTTTTGAACGGATGATTAAAGAAGATCAAAACGCTTGGAAGCTGAACGATCGCATGATATCTGAGAGTTTCACTCTTAGACTTTAATGTAATGGAGCTTAAGTAGTAGTTAGTTTTTGCTTCGAGAAGATAGGTAGTCGGAGGGAACCCTAGGAGTCCTCTGGTATAAGTAGAGGTGTTGTATGCCCAAATGAGGCTGTTGGAGATTAGGCTGTCGAATATTGTTATAGTTGCAAGTTAGTTAGAAGTTGCAGAATGTTTTTATAGCTCATGTAGATTTAGATGAATATAACAGAGAAATATTGACCCAAATGCATGTGTTGCTATTGCTTGTCTATCTGAGTGAATGGTAGGCTTTATGTTTACATTATGTTCTCTATTATTTTTTGTTTTCATGCATGCGTGAATTACACTGGAAAAAGAATGAGTTATCATGTTGATTGTATGAATCTGTGAAACATTAGATAATTTTAAATTGTTTCTCTTCTGAGAGCTTGTATGCAAGGAGTGCATATTGTCCGCAAGGTGTGCATCAACAAAGTCTATATTTGAATCAGAGAAGCTCAGGAGGGATAACGGGAAACTTAGACTGATTGTTGCAAGGAGTGCACAGGGTCAAGAATCGACTAAGTGTCGAGAGATCGGGAGATCGGGACTGTGAAGTGCAAGGAGTGTGTATTAAGATTTATTTTGAAGAAATATCTAAGTCTGAAATTTTTCAAAGATTCCAGGATCATAAGGAGTGCGTCGGAGGTCGAAGCCCTCAGAGGAATCAAGCTCAGAAGAAATAGTGAAAAAGATTCAACAAAAGGGAGAAATATGTTGAAGTTCAAGGATTGACGATTAAGACCCCTTCGGAGGGAGTCGGGGTCATCGACAACTGTTAGATCTCGATAAGGTGTGAGGAGGCTAAACTCTGGAGTCCTTCAAAATTCACGTATTCGGCGTTTTTGTTTGTGACAGAGTCAAATCTCCCGAAGCTATGAAGTTGAAGTCCATATGGATTGTAGATCTAGAGGAGGGTACGTGGCAGCATATCAGAGAGTCTGGGAGGTAAATCTTCAAAAGATTTGCACGGAGAAAAGAGCAAAATTCCCGAAGTCACGAAGTAGCGGATTCCATCAAGGTCGTCGATCTGAGGAAGGACATGCGGTGGAGATCCGTATACTCCGAGAGAAGAGCACTCCAGAGGAAAACAAGAGTGGTGAAACCAAAACTCCGGAAGCCTGAATTGCCAAAGTAAATCATGATCGTCGATATGAGAGGGACACACATCAATAGATTGAGGACTTCGGAGGAATGAGCAAGGGAAAGGAGGAGTCGTTGACTAAAAGTCATCCGAAGTTTCAAAAGGTAAGAAGCTAAAACCTTGACCGTCGATTTCATGGACACATGGTGTCATATCCATCACTTCGGAGGTAGAGCACTTTGGGGGAAAACGAGGAGTGAAGTCCCAAAGAACAAAAGTATCAAAGTGTTGAAATCCATCGGACTTGTCCGTTGGAGAAGGACGTGTGGCACTTGATCCACAGCTTCACGTGGAAATTACTTCAGGGAGAAAAGGTTTTGGAGCGTTTGAAACTCTTGAATGTCGAAGTCTCAAAGTAGATCACAGTTGTTGATCAAGAAGAGAATGTGGCGCTTGATCTGTAAATCCGGGTATGGATCACTTCGGAACTCCCAAAGTCGGAGTCCCGAAGAAAATCTTAGTCATTGGTTGTGAAATGAGTGTGGACCATAGATTTGGTTCGTGTGTGTTCGTGAGTCCGGAGTTCGACAGATTTGAAGTCAGGTGTGTCGAGAACACTCAAAGCCCAAAGTTCTGAAGTGAGAGGGGAACGAAGGTTTAAGCCCATGATTTTGAACAAGGTCACGTAGAGGACTCTGAGGGTATTCAAAAACTCCCAAAAAGGGGATTTCACACCCTAGAAGTAATAATTTGACCTCTGGAGAAAATTGAAGAGGTTCAGTGTGAACCTGTGAGCTGATTCAGCTCCAAAAGTCGATCGATCCTAGACCGGGAGGTCGCGCAACCCCGAGGAAGAGTAGGGGGTCTGCATCATTAGGGATTTTTCTTTTTGGATTCAACCACTCACTACTAAACCAACTCAGAACCTCAGACATAGAGGAAGCAAGTCTAAAATCGGATTATGTTGAATTTTTCTGAAAGAAAATATCTACACAATAAAAAAACGTGCATAGAGAAACATAGGAGAAAAACAAAGGAAAGAAACAGAGCAAGCAATATGGTAAAACATATATTCAATCTCTCATTTGCTCAATTACAACACATTTGTATAGCATATTGATGAAAATATTTACATACATATTTATAGATTTGATTCTGAATGTCTAGAGCTTTCGAAGATATGGAATTATCTAGAATACACTCCAATGTTGAAATTCTGGGGTCAATTCAGTGAAGAGGTTTCCAAGAGGAAAATATATCAACTTAATTCTAGATCAAGCGGGAAATTTCTACTCCTTTTTACTTTGTTGGTCGTGGTAGTTAGCAACAGCTTCTAGAAACTAGAGGCGAAATTGGATTCATAATTTACATTCTCTCACTTGAATATAAATAAAGGCTCCTAGATAATAAACCGTAGATGTAGATGAACTCTTTATTATTGATCCTTGCCCAATCTTGCTCCTCAAGTTACCCCAGGGCTGTCAAGCTTCGACACCATACTTACTTCACTCTTGGTAGAATTTTGGTAAGCATATCAACAAGGTTCTCATCTATATGGATCTTTTCTAAGTTAAAATGTCCTTCCTCCAATATTTGTTGAATCCAATGGTACATAATGTCAATGTGTTTGGTCTTTGAATGATATGTTGAGTTTTTTGCTAAATGAATGGCTCTCTTACTATCACAATTCATCACATATTTGTCTTTTTTTATCCCCGCCTCTCATAAGAATCATTGCATCCACAACATATCCTTCCAAGATGATGTTGCAAATATGTATTATGCCTCTATTGTGGAGAACGATACTAATTTTTGCAGTCTAGACACCCAATATACTATTGCACTTGAAAAAGTGTTTAAATAACCAGTGGTGGAATTTCTAGTGTCCACATATCTATTCATATCTACATCTATATATAACGTTCAAACACAACATCATTATTACCAAAACATAAATAATAATGACTAGAAACCTTAAGATACCTCAAAATCCACCTTACCACTTGTCAATGTTGTTTGCCTAGATTTGCAAGGAACTTGCTCAATACTCCCATTGAATATGCAATATTTGGACGAGTACATACCATGGCATACATAAAGATGCCAATTGTTGAGGCATAAGGAATTTTACTCATTTCTTCATCCTTGTCATCACAAGGGAACAAATCAACACTCAGTTTGAAGTGGGATGCAAGAGGTGTACCAACTGCCTTGGCATACTTCATATTGAACCTATCAAGCACCTTCTCAATATGGTTTTCTTATGTCAGACTCATTTTTTTCTCCTTTATATCACATATAATATTCATGCCCAATATTTGTTGTGTTGGACCCAAATCTTTCATTACAAACTGGCTACCCAAATCCTTCTTCAACTTGTTAATCAAATCCTTATCAGTATATTGTACTTTTCTTGGCCATACCTCTCAATATAATGTACTTTTCTTGGCCATACCTATTAATGTATACACAATTATTAGTATATTGTCTTTTAAATCCATGTTCCATCATAAATGAGTCAAATTTCTTATACCAGTGCTGAAGTGCTTTCTTTAATCCATAGAGGCTCTTCTTCAATTTGCAAACCAATAATTTTTATTTACCTTTTGTTCTGAAAAAAATTGGTTGTTTCATATAAATCTCTTCTTCCAATTCACCATGAAGGAAACTTGTATTTATTTCTAATTGTTCACACTCCAAATCTAAAGTAGCAGCAAGACCAAGAATTAAATTATAATGGATGACATCTTAACAACAAGGGAAAATATTTTAGTAAAATCAATACCTTCCTTTTGAGCAAATTCTTTCACCACAAGCCTTGCCTTGTATCTTTACTTTTTCCCTTCTCTCTCATGCTTAATCATGTACACCCATTTGTTTTGTAAGGCTTTTCTTCCTTTTGGAAGCTTTACCAACTCTCAAGTTTCATTTTACAACAAGGATCCCATTTTTTCCTCCATTTCTTTCTTCCATTCTTTGATGTTCTCAATTTTACAAGCTTCCTAAAAACAACCAGGTTCACCTTCATCAATGAATAAAATATAATTTGAGGGAGGATACTATTGTGAAGGCTTGTGAGACCTAGTAGATCTATGGGCCAATTGTGGTGGTGTATTTTCAAATTGGACTTTTTGTAATGGATGTTGTACAATTTGTTCCTATTGTCATTCATCATCTTCCATTTGTCGTTCATCTTTCTCTTGAATATGTTTCCCATTTTCTTGCAATGGTAAAATATCAATTTTTTGTTCAACAGACCTATCAACAACTTTCTTGACCTCCATATTAACTTCAGATTTCTTAAACATCTCTAACTCATTGAATATGACATCTCTGCTTCTAATAACTTTATTTTTAATTGTATCCCATAATCAGTAGCCAAAATCATCATCCACATATCTGAGAAAAATGCACTTCATGGATTTATTATCTAGCTTAGTTCTATTATCTTTAGGAATATGCACAAATGCTTCACATCTAAAGATTTTTAGGTGAAAATAATTTACCCTTTTACCAATCCAAACTTATTCAAGAATGCCACCATCCTAATTTGTAGTAGGAGATCAATTTATCATGTAGCAAGTTGTATTTACTGCTTCTGCCCAAAAATGCTTCTCCAATCCATAATTTGACAACATACTCCTCATCTTCTCCATGATAGTGTGATTCATTCTTTTTGTAGTACCATTCTATTGAGGAGTAAAAGATGCAGTCTTATGATGCTTTATGTCAAACATGTTACAATACTCTTTGAATGTGTTGGAGCAATATTCCCCTCCATTATCTATCCTCAAACACTTGAGAAATTTATTTGTTTCTCTTTCTACAACAACATGAAACTTTTGAAATATCTCGAATACTTCACCTTTGCTTTTCATAGGGTAGGCCCAAACCTTCCTAGATGCATCATCTATAAATGTGATGAAGTATAAGGCTCCTTCTAATGACTTAATGTTTAGTGACCCAAGCACATGTGTATTAATTCTAACAAATATATTTTCCATTCATAGACACTTCTAATAAATGAAACCCTTTGTTTCCTACCATATATGCAATTCTCACAAAGGTCAAGATTATAGGATTTCAAATCTTGAAGTAGATTTTTTCCAGCAAGGATTTTGAGGCCCTTCTGGCTCATGTGACTCACACACTTATGCCATAAATATTCTAATATTTATTATCTTCCAAAGATAGCCACACCTAATTTATCTGATATTTCTCTTCATGTATACAATGTTCCTATCTTAGATCCTTAGCCATGAAAAACTCCCTCTTACTAATTTTCCAGTCACTTTTTTCAAAACTTGTGGAACAACCTTCATCATCCAATCGTCCTACAAAGACCAGACTCAATGTGCCTAACATGTACCAATAAAATATGTTTCAATCATTTGTCTTGATCTAGGCATCCCCCACTCCAACAACATTGCAAAAGTGATTGTTCCCCAAATGCATTTTACCATAATCACTAGTCTAACTATATGCACACCAAAGTCTCCTTGTGGCTTGTGATTTCTCCTTCTGCCCTTGGCGAAGATATTCTCCCACGATTTATCCTTCTACACTGTAAGATTTCTAGCAACCTCGCTTTTCTCACTGCAATAGTCTTTGATACCACTTCTTCAGAAAATTATGTCGATTGCCCCCACACACACATGTTACACAATTTTCAGCAATTTCTTAGATTTATTATTAGTGAAATCGTCCAGCACTAATTCCCAAGAAAATCGCCCACTCAATTCTGAGTTAGGGCTTTTTCTTTTGGGATTCAACCACTCACTACTCGACCAGCTCAAAACCTCTGGCATGGAGGCAACAAGTCTGGAATTGGAAGTTGCCCAATACTAATTGACCAGAAATCTCAGATCAAAACTCTACACAATAAGAATACACATAACTAAAATACCAGAATAACATAAACCAATCCAACAACAACGATATAACACAGACATTGGAGATGCGGGGAATCTTACCCCGTGCCTCTCGCATCCCCGTGCCTCTCGCATGCAAAGCGAGCGCTCTACCATATGAGCTACATCCCCTATGTTGATAACTACTGGAAAGGTTGACACCTGGATTTCTAGCATAAAATAGGAAAAACAAAGGGGTCTTGCATAAAATAGAAAAGACAATCTCACTGAAGAATTATATCAACAAAAACTAGGGGATTAATGTTGGAGGATCATGTGTGCAAAAACTGGGGGATTAATTTTGGAGAATCATGTGTGGATGTAGTTTGACAACCGCTGAACATTTACAAATATGCTTATCATTGTAGGTCCTATTGGGATTCAAACCCAGGTCGCTGGATTCAAAGTCCAGAGTGCTAATCACTACACCATAGAACCCCATGTAAAGTGGCATATGATAATTCTTTCAACAAAGTAATATTGCAAAGAAATGAAAATATTAATTGCGTTTCAGTTTTTTATCTCCACGGACGGCAGCTGGATTTAAACCTGCGCCGAAAAAATTCTGTCCAAATCCTACTAAATGGTTTTTGAATTCTTATACAAATGTTGCAACTACTGAATTTTGTGATATTCAACATAATCCTTACGTCTCCTCCTATCCCAATTGAATTTCATTGCTTTTATTAAATCGTCAACAACTGAACTGCAACCTGATCTTCTTCTTTTTTCTGTCGTTCTCGTCGAATAATTGGTTGTCAAATCCTCAAACGCGTCAAAATGTACTAAACGCCTAAAATCCCAAATAAGCGCTGAGGATCGGTTGGATAATCCATCTTCGCAGATTAAAATGACACGTTGATTTCACGAACACCGTTTATTTCGGTCGGATAATCCATCTGTTCACAGTGCAGCCACGATAAAATATGCAGCGAAAATAACAAAAAAACAGATCACACATATAACTCAGAGATTTACGTGGTTTGCTCAACTTTGGGCTAAGAAATTTACACATAGTTACATAGGAAACTGACTATTGAATGTGTTCCTATCCATGGTCTAATTTAATCTAATTAGTTACAACCAATGCTCAATAATAGTATCTAAAATCCAATTGTAAAGGAATTAGTCACCAGATTCCAACAATCTCCACCTTGACAACAATTAACCTAATACCTTGCTTGATACCTTGCTCCTTCTTTTGTTCATCACCTTTTCTGCAAGCCAAGAGAAGCCAAGCACCATCATAGCTTCTCTAAAAGTATTGGTTTTGTGAACATGTTTGTGTGGTTCTCTTTTGTATGAATTTTTTCAAGAGAAACTCCACCTTCATCGATGACCTGTCTTACAAAATGGTACTTAGTAGAAATTGTTCAGTTTTATTGTGGTAGCCTAGATTCTTGGCCAAATGAGTAACACTTTGATTATCACAAAGTAGCTTTACTTTGTCTTGCATCCTTCCAAACTCACCAAACCTACCTTTTAACCAAACTCCCTCTTTGCAAGCATGTGAAGCAGCTATGTATTATGCTTCTGTAGTGGATAAAGCAACAATGCTCTGTAGCTTTGACATCCAATTAATAGCTCCACCTGCAAGAGTAAAGACATATCCTGAAGTTGACCTCATTTTTTCCAGATCACCTGCAAAATCAGAATCAACATATCCACAGACTAACTCACAACCACCATTATAGGTGATACAGTATTCACTTATGCCCCTTATATACCGAAGCACCCATTTCACTGTTTCTCAGTGCTCTTTACCTGGATTTTCCATATATCTACTAACAACCCCAAATGCATGTGAAATGTGTGGTCTTGTACTAACCATCACATACATTAAACTTCTTACTACATTAACATACGATATTCGAGACATATGTTCTTTTTCTTTTTTTGTACTAGGACATAAACTTGAAGACATATTAAAATGGAAAGCTAAAGGTACATAAATTCATTTCACACTCTTCATACCAGTCCTCAAAAGTGTTTTCTCGACATACTTCTATTGTGACAACCAAATCTTACCATTCCTCTTGTCTCCGAATATCTCCATGCCCAAAATATGCTTTGCTACTCCTAGATCTTTCATATCAAACATCTTAGTCATTTGAGCCTTTAACCTATTGATCTCAATTATTCTTTTTTTTTCCAAAAGCATATTGTCAACATACAATACTAAGATAATGAATATTCCATTATTTAATTTCTTAAAGTAAACACAATGATCATACTCACTCCTTGTATAATTCTGGCTCATCGTGAAAGAGTCAAATTTCTTGTACCATTGTCTAGGCGACTGCCTCTGACCATACAATGATTTCTTGAGCCTGCAAACAAATTTGTTGTTGCAATTCTTAATGAACCTTTCAAGTTGTTCCATGTAAATCTCTTCATCTAAATCTCCATGTAAGAAATCAGTCTTAACATCTAGTTGCTCCAACTCCAAATCAAGTAATACAACCAATGCTAACATACTTCGAATTGAAACGATTTTAACAACTGGTGAAAAAATCTCATGAAAGTCAATACCTTATTTCTGAGAATATCATTTTGCAACCAGCCTTGCTTTGTACCTTTCTACTTTATCAGCAACACCCTTCTTCAGCTTGTAGACCCACTTGCAACCTACATTTTTCCTGTCTCTTGGAAGTTCTACCAAGTCCCATGTAGCATTCCACGCTAAAGCATTCATTTCATCCTTCAATGCTTCTTTCCATTTTTCACTGTTAGAACCCTCCACAACTTCCTAATAGCACGAAGGTTCATCATCATTAGTACTTAAAGAAACTGATGAAACAAAATCATCATACCTATCGTTGGATAAATCAGTAAATGCGGACATAAACTAATATTCCTAGATCCACCTGTATCTAGAACAAAACAATATAGAACATTGTGCTTTCCCTAGGATCTAATCATTAAATCTATCATCAAAGAAAGGATTAGTGACATACCTTTGAATATTGCTTCCTTATGTCTTTGTTGTCCTTGCTTCGCTCTGGTGCTCTTGTGATATTGATTCTGCAGTGAGACACAAACCAACCAAAGTGAAAGCAAAGAGAATATATTCAATGACAACCTATGCATATGATCAAGGAATTATGCAATAAAATGAAGATAATTTTATGGGAAAGAAGCATGCATTGTATTATATTAATAATAGGAAGAGAGATTACAGCCGGATGCCTTGATGTTGTAAAGTTCCTTCCAACGATTCCTTGCTTCCCACACACTTCTTACTCCAAGGATTCTGAGACCACGGATCTGATAGCTACTCACAATCTATATTGACAAAGCAAATCTTAAATCCAATCTAACCAAGGTAACAATCTCAAGCCAAATTCAACTAACTTTCTCCATGAGAATTCCTCTCCTTTTATAACTTGAAGAGGATAAGGTAAGGAGGTTAGGATGATCCCACTAAATCATGAAAACGAGTAAGATCCAAACCGATCGGAGACCACCTCACCATAGAAGCTTCTCCTTCTAAAAGCATCAAGAAGATGCTCATTTTTCCCACGTACAGGAGGCCGCCGCACCCTAGTTATAGTGCAGCCTGCAGAAACTCCACAGCCTAGATATAGAGCAACCCACAGAAATTAGGCATTTTCACACCCTGTGTATATAGCAACCTACAGAAATCCTCCAAAATAGGGTTTTTAAAAAGGAAAATACAACTTATTCTCCGAGTGAAAGTTCTTCTCCCTTCTTTCTTTAGGAATTCAGGCCACTGACCCCTCTGAAGGCAACATATAGGTTTGCATCATTAACGGTCATAAGGGTGATGAAAATAATGTGTAACAGAGAGCCCCCCAAAGTATGAAGTTAGAACAAAGTGATAGCTGATATACTTTGTCGAGTGTGTGTAGGGAACGAGGAACATGTCGGTCGGAAACCTGCCAACAAACAAGAAAATACAGTACAATAATATATCATCATTGAGGTAGGCATTCCCATACTCAGAATACAAATGACTCAAAGCATAAATGCTGACATGCGAAGATCCATGTCAAGTAATACAGGTCATGACCACCAAACATACACTGTGGATCTATTCCAATATGACTGAAATCTTAACATAGCCACCAAAAATACATTGTGGATCTATGTGTTAAAGATTCAAATTTGAACATAGCCACGAAACATACAATGTGGATCTATGCAACTGTACAAACTGAATATACTCCAACGCAACCTAAATCTATCATAAAATATTTAGGGTCTTCATCTCCACCACTCTATAGTACGAATCTAACTATGCGATTACAGGTGCTGAAATCGAACATAGTAGAAACCACTTGATTAACAGTCATTAATGAATACTGTTAACAAGTGCGAGGAAAATCACAATTAATGTCAATGACTTCCAAGGTACTCTAGTACAATCCAAAGAATGTGAATTAATGATTTGAAGTCGAACACTAGGCGGAATCTCTCGATCAAGGGTTGATAATGAAAACCCACTGTCGAAAGCGAGGAAACCTTCCATTGAGGCATGCAAGTTCCAAGGTACCAATTAGTTTCTAAGTCTAATTCATGGATAATGAGTTGAAGTCGACAGGAAAAGACTCGTCACAGGAGGGCCTTAATGTATCCCACATCAGTGACATGAAATGGGTAACAAGATTTGAAGTAGATCATAGTAACAAGTGATTCAGGACTGACTCGGGGATGGCCGATGAAATAGAAGGATTGAGGACTGCAGAAGTGGTCGACGCAATAGAAGGCTTTTTGGGTTGAACATCTCTTTGAACATATTGACGACACAACAACTGTCTTGGAAAAAATTGACTCAACAACACAGATCACAGACCAAAGGGTATTCTTATAAAGGAGTATGATCAAGAGACAAGTGGATTTTCCAACCTAGACACAAAGCGAGTGAAAGGGTATCATGTTCACAAAGTGACTCTTCCATGGAATACATGTTTATACACATGTCTTTTCCAATTTTTCCCCCACCATTTATGGCAAGTACCTCTTTATTTTTACACAAGCTTGAGAAAGATAACATATGCTTGAACTGTAAGCTCATCCTTCGAATGAGTCCCTAGGAGTATGTTTAACAAACCCTAAGAAGGAGTGGTTGGGTCCCATATGGGTCTTTCAATGTTTGTTTAATGACTCCAAAGATAAAAAACTCGAGGTTTTTTCATATTTTGAGAGTCTGAAAAACACTTAAAGAGAAATCTCTCAGTTCCTTTTTTGTAAGTTAGTCTAAAGAGACTGAAAAAAAGATAAACTACCGCTCAACAGACGTTTTCTTCAAATAATTTAACGAGTGTGAAAAGAACAAGATTGCTCGGAAATCTTTTCATGTTTAGAGAGTTTGAAAAGAGCTTAAAGGGAACTCCAGGGGGTTCATTTTTCGTACAACCTTTACGATTCCAAAAAAGTGATAAAATTATACTCAGTTACATTCTCACGTATTTACGATCTCATGTATTTGCGAGCTCGGTAACTTAGTCTCATGTATTTACAAGCATGAGAAAGAACAAAGACTAAGCTCGGGATTGTTTTCATTTTTACGCAAGCTTTAAAACAAAACAAAACTATGCTTGGATCTGGTTTCAATTTTATACAAAGTTGAACCAAAGGAAATTATGCTTGGGATAGGTGGTTTCATTTTTACACAATCTTGAACCATAGAAAACTATGCTTGCGACTTCCCAATGCATGGTTGTTACTTATCCCCTAGCTTAAGAAGCTAGTGGCTCAACTTCAACATGAAGTCCAGAGGCTGGAAGCATTGCCCCCCCAAGCTTTGTTTCGTCCAACTGCAAAGGCGGAGGAAAGGGAGCTTCAAATACTAGACGAAGGACTTGACTCAACAGAGAGGGGGAAGTTGTTTCATGTTTTAACGAGCTTGATACAGGATAGGAACTATGCTCGAGAATCCAAGTTCAATCCTTAGACCTCTGTTTAATTTTTTAACGAGCTTGACACAGAAACAGGAATGATGCTTATAACCTTTGTTTCATTTTTTAACGAGGTTGCTACAGAGACGCAAAAATTGTCCTTGCAACTGGTTTCATTTTTTTTAACGAGCTTGAAAGAAGAAAACCATGCTCAAAGTTGGCTTCATTTTTTAATGAACTTGAAATCAGAAAACCATTCTCAAAGTTGGTTTCATTTTTTAACGAGCTTGAAATCAGAAAATCATGCTCAAAGCTGGTTTTATTTTTTAATGAGCTTGAAATCAAAAAATCATGCTTGAGGCTGGTTTCATTTTAATGAGCTTGAAAACAGAAAATCATGCTCAAGGCTGGTTTCATTTTTTAATGAGATTGAAATCAAAAAACCTATGCTCAAAGCTGGTTGCATTTTTTAATGAGCTTGAAAATAGAAAACCGCGCTCAAAGCTGGTTTCATTTTTTAATGAGCTTGAAAATAGAAAACTAGCTCAAGGTTGGTTTCATTTTTTAATGAGCTTGAAATCAAAAAACCTATGCTCAAATGTCTTCTTGATCACGGCTTCCAAGAGGATAGTGCTACGGAAGAACACCATGTCAAGGGACAAAACTCGGTCATGGCCTCCAAGAGATCTTCACTTGACGGAAAAAACACACTCTGGAAGGAACACATGTCGAGGGTTGCGACATGGGTAAAGAGATCAGGCTCCAATAGCCCTACCGAAGAGATCACCATGTCAACTATCATATCCAAGTTATTGTCATCGACAGCGGAAGGCATGGAAGACAATGCCACATAATTGACCTGTGGCAGGGGTGATACCATTTTCATATAAGAACCATGTAGGGAGGTCATTGAGGTCAAGTCAGGACCAAAAAAAAAAAATTGATCAATGGTCACAATTCTTCCATCGTGAGGGAAATATATCACATGAAAAAGAGTAGACATAATAGCTTTCATGGCATAGACATAATCTCGCCCAAGGAGTAAAGAAAAATCCAAGGGATCTTGGACTACCATGACATCAATAAAGATAGTTTTCCCTCCCAAAGTTATAGGAAACTGAGGAAGGGTCCCTAAAGGTTGACTTGTTCTTATGTTAAAAGATAATATATTCTGCGTAACCAGTGCAAGATGAGGACAAGACAAAGTTTTCCAAGCAAAATAGGACAAAATACTAACGGACGCACCTTTATCTATCAGCGTCTAAGGAACGTCCCGACCACGAACCTGCACTATAATCTGGAAAGAAATGTGAGAGGGAAGACGAGGTCCAGTTAGCACACCCCAATTAAAAAGGATGGACTCATTACTTGGAGGCGGTTTCACGGGAGAAGGAGGAATACCCCTTGACACGGCAGAGTTTGTATCAATGAGGAAAATGTGGGCAGTATCGGGTTTACTCTAGAGTAAGAGAGTAGGATTGACCGATGACAAGATTAGATCGACCACTTGGATTGCATTCTCCAAGGGGAGAATGGGGTCGATGGGTAGAAAAGGATCAACTGCTTGGGTTTCACTTTCTAACGAGAGAGTGGGATAGACCGAGGATGGGATTGGATCAACCACTTTGTCAACTAGTTCAACTAAGGACGTGACGATATTGACGACATGATCAATTGGAGTGACAGACGAAGGGACCAGATTGATCATTCCATCAACTATAGGTGGTTCGAGAGTGAGTTTGCAATAAGCAGCTGGAAGTTAAGGCTATGAAACAGTCATGTCTTCCAGGAATTTCAAGGCTTCTTCCATATGAGGGAAAAGATGAGTTAGATGACGTCCTTTGCATAAAATACACGGGAAATTGGCTCTACTTTTCTTCTTCCCAATGGTATCATGACTAGTTGACGGAAGGTCATCAGCATGTTGTTCATAGGCTAACGACATGGGTTGACGAGGGTGTGTAGACCATGCTTCTATAACCTTGGATAGACCAGGGAAATCCTTAAGAAGATGGCTACCCTTGCAAAGCCTACAAGGGTACTTAGGCTTATGGGTTGTTTGGGTGTTCTTGGCATCATTAACACTCCCAGCACAATCAACAGTAACTGGTTTCTTTCCAACACATCTTACAATGGTTGGAAGTTTGGACCCTTGCTTATTTTTCTTCTTCTTATTCTTCATTTTCTTCTTCTTCTTATCCACCAAGTTACTAGCTTCAGAGATTTCACTCGACGAAGAAGATGAAATGGAAGAAGACCTTGCAAGTGAAGAAGGCGAAGAATATCTTACTGGTGAAGATGGTAAAGGATCAACATGAGGTTGATGCTCTTGGGAGGAAGTGCTTACAATTGAAGCACTAACTGCATTCAGGATTACCTAAGTGGAAAACAACCATACCGATAATCCAATTGTGAGACCTGGAAGGCTCAAAGTAGCGATGTGAGGAGGACCAATGTTTTCGTAAGAAGAAAAAACAAAAGGTTCCCTTGGAGCATAGGTTCCTTCATTGGTCATTTCGGGAACTGATGCCATTAAAATAAAGATCCAACCTAGAGTCTACTAGGGAAAACAAACAGCACACACTAAAAATCTAGTAAGCAAGAAAGCAAACAAAACCTTCTCACAATGAGCACACTAGTTGGTGATGAAATCCAACGTCGCGGGAACAAAGTAAGAAGGGGATGAGATAGAGCAGGTGGAAAATTTACGTTGACGACCTACTTAACGGACTTACACCTTGGTGAAAACTTCCATGCAGTAATTGTGGATTTACCCTCCAAGGAGCCCGAGTGATTTTGGCCAACATTGATTCCAAATACCGTGAAGACTTGCCCCTCCACAATCACCTTGTGTAAAGATCCTAAAGAGATAGGCCACTAAGGTTACCAACCACTACAATGATGCCTAGGGGAACAATCGAAAGTCTGATCCATGCACAAGGGAAGGGTATCTAGCCCGAAATCAACTTGAAAATCTTCCACTCATCAGTGTGGGTATACATTTCAAGCGACCCCCATAATATGCACAATCTCTACACCAAGACCAACAAAGCAGGGTGAGTAACTCTGTCAGTCCCAATGTGACCTCAGGTTTGACCCTTGTGTGAGAAGGGCTTCCCAGGAAAAAATGAAATAAGTGGATTTATTGCTCCCTAACTCAAGATTCTATGTTTGTTTGTAGCGTTGGAAAGTTATCTGTCACACCTTTTACAAAGCCCTGCAACTAATCTAATGTAGGTTTGCTACTAGAAAATATAAAAATGTCTAATAAAAATTTATAAGCGTTTTATTTTATAGTTGTTGTTACTCAAAAGGAAAATGGTATGAACAATATGGTTTTTTGACCAACTCGAAAGTTATGCAAAGAGATGAAGATGCAATATTTTCATTTCGATGAAAGCTATGCTACAAGAAGGAGAAAACGTTTATCATTCCCAGATGCACAATGTCCCAAAATTCAATTAAACTCATCAATATCAATATTCTCAAGAAATGAGAAAAATAAACTATACACCAATACACGATTCATGGCCCCCCTGGCCATGAGAGGGAAAAGTTTTCAGAATTCAAGACCAAAAATCATGCAATTTCACTACTTCAAATGCAAAGATGTCCCCAAACCGATATAAAGCAAGAAAGAAAGTTTTTTGTTTTAAAAATAGCCAAAAGCAATAGTAAATCACTTCAAAACAAAAACAACCCAAATTGAGTTTCTCTTTTAACACGAATTATTCAGAAAAAAAAAAACGTTCTTTCACTAAACAATTATAAAGAAAAACAATGCTTTGTAATAGAAAGACACTCAAAGGAAGAGATCAAATCTTTCAAAAACAAACAAAGCAAAAATGAGGCAAAGATGGTTGAAAGTAGATTCAAATTTTGTCAAGCAGATTGTAATCAGATCCAACAAATCACCCCAGAATCATATCACAGATCTGGGCAAGAAAAACCAACAAAAAACATTTTTTTTCACAATCGTCGCAGGCTAGAAGACTAGCACAGTGTGAAAATCCTTGATCGTTGTAGGCCAACTATGGGTGGGGTGCAGAGTTTCCACACTGGTCTAAATAGGTAGGGTGTGAAAATCCTAAGTCGTCGCACTGTCCCTCAAAGCAGGGTGTGGAAATCACACAAAAATGGAAAAAATTTTAAAATTAAGAAGGTTTTCCAGTGAATTCAAACAGTCAAAGAGTCAATCTCGATCTTCCAGTGACTCAGAAAACAAAAACCCAAGCAATCAAATCCAGAAAGAAAGACAAACTAAGAAAACAATATGCTCCCCATTATGGTCGCCAATTTTGTTGTTGGATAAATCGGTAAATGCAGACATAAACTAATCTCCCTAGATCCACCTGGATCTAGAACAAAACAAGACAAAACATGGCGCTTTCCCTAAGATCTAATCATTGAATCTATAATCAAAGAAAGGATGAGTGACATACCTTTGAATATCACTTCCTTATGTCCTTTTTGTCCCTGCTTCGCTCTGGTGCTCTTGTGATATTGATTCTGCAGTGAAACACAAACCAACCAAAGTGAAAGCAGAGAGAATATATTCAATGACAACCTATGCATATGATCAAAGAATTATGCAATAAAATGAAGATAATTTTATGGGAAAGAAGCATGCCACTGTATTATATTAATAATAGGAAGAGAAATTGCAACGGGATGCCTTTATGTCGTAAAGTTCCTTCCAACGATTCCTTGCTTCCCACACACTTCTTTCTCCAAGGATTCTGAGACCACGGATCTGATAGCTACTCACAATCTATCTTGACAAAGCAAAGCTCAAATCCAATCTAACCAAGCTAACAATTTCAAGCCAAATTCAACTAACTTTCTCCATGAGAGCTCCTCTCCTTTTATAAGTTGAAGAGGATAAGGTAAGGAGGTTAGGATGATCCCACTAAATCATGAAAGTGAGTAAGATCCAAACCATTCAAAGGCCACCTCACCATAAAATCTTCTCCTTTTACAAGCATCGATAAGATGCTCATTTTCCCCATGTACAGGAGGTCGTCGCACCCTAGCTATAGTGCAGCCTGTGGAAACTCCACAGCCTAGCTATAGAGCAACCTATGGAAATCAGGGATTTCTGCACCCTGTGTATATAGAAACCTGCGGAAATCCTCCAAAATAGTGTTTTTACAAAGGAAAATACAACTTGTTCTCTAAGTGAAAGTTATTATCCCTTCTTTCTTTAGGAATTCAGGCCACTAACCCCTCTGAAGGCAACAAATAGGTTTACATCATTAACGGTCATAAGGGTGATGAAAATAATGTGTAACAATACCTTCTTGGAGGAACTCTGACCCGTGTAGACCTCCTTAAAGAACTTTTTGGCTCATCCACAATCTGTTGATTGTCATCATCATCCATATTTTCCTCTACAAGGAATCTCCATGAACTTCTTTAGAAACTTGTTCATGTTCACTTTCATCTGTAGTTGAACGAGTTTCAAACTGAATCTGTTGATATTTCGGTACTTCTACATGTTTCATTTGACCATCTACATCTAACTTGATGAGTGATGATTCATAAAATATTACATCTCTGTTAATGGTGATCTTCTAGGAAGTAGGATCCCACAACTTGTACCCCTTAATACCATCACCATATCCAACAAAGATAATCCTTTTTATTTTGGATCTAATTTAGAATGTTGATGTTTCAGAATTAGAGCATAGGCTTCACAACCAAAAACTTTAAGATTAGAATAATTACAAGGGTGACATTTCCATACCTCTTCAGGAATCTTGCACTCTATTGTTGTTGATGGTGATCGATTCACCAGATAACAAGCTGTAGCTACTTCTTCTTCCCACAATTCCTGCTGCAAGTTGGCATTACTAAGCATACTCCTTGCTCTCTCTAGAAGAGTCATGTTCATGCGCTCAACAACTCCATTTTGCTGAGGAGTATAGGCAGTGATTTTATGCCTATCAATCTCAAACTCCTTGCAATATTTCTCAAATTCCATTGACGGAAATTCATCATCATTATCGGTTCTTAAACATTTAATGGACCTACAAGTGTTCTTTTCCACTAAATCTCTAAACTGCTTCAAAATAGTAAATACATCATCCTTTCTTTTCAACATATAGATCCACACCTTCCTAGAGAAATCATCTATAAAAGTAACAAAATATGATGATATTCCATACGAAATAGTAGGGGATGGTCCCCAAACATCAGAATGGATATAGTCAAGGATTCCCTCACTGGTGTGTCTTCCATTTTTAAATTTCTGCCTATTCTATTTTCTATAAATATAGTGCTTGCAGAAATCCAACTTTAAAGACTTTAGACTAGGAGGTAACTTGACATCAGATAATACCTTCAATCATCTTTCACTCGTATGGCCCAACGGTTGATGCCACAGTCGAACAGAATCACTATCATTCTCGGATACAGTTGTTGCATGATCTGACTCGATTCTTCCTTCTAATAGAAATAGGTTTCCAACCTTCTTCACTTTCATAACCAATAGGATTCCTGTGTAGAACTTCATAACTCCACCTTGAACAGTACTTTTATATCCTCCAGTATCTAAGACTCCCAAAGAGATTAGGTTCTTCCTAAGTTGAGGTACATGTCTCACATCAGTTAATATCTTAACAGATCCATCAAACATCTTAATTCGAATGCTACCAATTCCCACAACTTTACATGATATATCATTTCCCATGTAAACAATTATGTCATCTATAGACTAGTAAGTAAAAAAGCAGTGTCTATGAAGACACATGTGATTTGAAGCACCTGAATCTAATAACCATTGTTGATCATATCGTAAAACAACACTAATTGATAAAACTTCATCAGTCATACCTGAACTTGTTGTTGAACCTGTTTTGGTTGCATTTGCTTCCTTTGTCTCTTTTGGAGGGTCTTCTTTGGAGACTTGTTGTCGCTTCCAACAATCCTTCTTCTGGTGTCCATATTTGCCACAAAACCAGCACTTAAGCTTGCTCTTCTTGACATTCAACTTTGACCGAGAGAAATCCCTCTGAACATGTCCTCTTTCTTTAGGCCTTCCTCTGACCACCATCGCCTCAAATGTAGAGGTTTCACAATTGAATTTATTCTTTGTTTCCTCAGACAGTAAAGCTCCAACAATAACATCAGAATCAATACTTTTGTTGAACTTAAACTAATAGAGGTAACAAACTGATCCCATGACTCGGGAAAGAACACAATAATGTAATCGCCTTATCTTCAGATTCGAATTTCACTCCCATGCTAATCAACTGGAATAAAAGAGTATTAAAAGTATTTAAATGATCAGCTATTTTCGTACCTTCCTTCATGCACAAACTGTACAATTGTCTTTTCAGGAAGATCTTGTTCTTTAAGGATTTCGTCATATACAAGTTTTCCAGCTTCGTCCAGAAACCAACTGTTGTCTTCTCCATAACAATGTTGAATAAAACATCATCGTCCAAACACATACATATGGAATTCAAAGCTCTTGCATCGATCTCTTCCCACTCTTCATCTAAAATGGTCACGGGTTTCTTTGACTTTCCCAAAAGTGCCTTCACCACACCTTGTTGCACAAGCAAATTGTGCATCTTGACCTTCCAGATCTCAAAAAAAAATTTGTCATTGAACTTCTCGATTTCAAACTTAGCACTCTGAGTTTTCATCATTAGTAGAAGAAAAAACTGAAAAAACCATTGCTTATACAACAAAGCCCCTTTTATATGAAAAATAACCTTATGCTTAAAGATTGAACCCAAAACTAATGATGAAAAGGTTTTTTTTTTTTTAATATTTTATACCTTAATAAAATATTGTATACCTTTTACCAAATCCAAAATATTCAACCTTTAAAAAACAATATTTAATATCCCTTATGCATAAAATATTGGCACCATACCAACCATTTGCACCTTTAAAAAAAAATGCAAATTTTGTATAGGTGCTCCCTTCCAATAGTTAGACCGACATTGTTTTTGAAAAAGAGAATTTCATAAGGCCACTACTAAAACAACGCTCCCATCATGCAGAGACCCCAGCGCTGACCTTGGAAGTAGCGCTCCCTTCACTTATCTTCAACGCAATCGACCCAACAATGAGCTTCAACGCAACAATGATCTTCAACGATCTTCAATGCAACAATTATCTTCAACGCAACAATGAGCTTCAACGCAATCGCTCTGATACCAATTGTTGATAGTGTTGCCACAATAAAATATGCAACGAAAATAACAAAGAAACAGATCACACATATAACTCAGAGATTTACATGGTTCACCTAACTTCGGGCTACGCCCACCAAGCAGGGTATTGGTTTATCTTATTGTTCATAATATGAAGAGTTACAACAGGCTCCTTCTACTCATTTTCACATTACCTCTATGGGCATACATCAATTTATAGAAATTTACATTGTAACATCCCACTCTTGCATGCACTGAGCGAACTTATTCTTTGAGGACACTTGCTTGTAAGTGATCCGGATTATTATACTATTGAGTGTTTGATTATGATTATGAGGCATTATCGATATGATGACATGTTATTTTATTGTATTGACATAGATAGGTGTTATTGACTCAGTTATCCTGAGTGTGTAGGATTTTGGACCTCGAGGATGCAAAGGCATCGATGAAACCCTTGGACTTTGAATCGAGTCAGGGAATGGACTATTGAGGTTTGATTGTTGTATATATGACCTATGTGCATCTGATTAGATGTTATGATTATGGATTTTATTTCTGAGATGATTCGTTGATGATGTGGGCTGACAATAGCTTGTCGACCAGACTCACATGTGGAGTAGAGGGGTCACGCACGACTACCAAAGATGTTGAGGGAGAGGTGTGGACAATAGCCCTGCCACATCCTACTAGCACTCCCACCATGGCTCGAACTGTAGGTTAACGACTACCTAGTTCGAGAAGACCCACGATGTCGTGAGGGTAGACTGCAACAGTCGCTCACGATGATTCTAAGGGGCGCGCAATAAGGTCGCGACCTTATTCCTTAGAGGCCCTTAGTCTCTCACAAGATCATCTGAATGAGTATTGACTCCAAGGGTTTTTAATGTCTACCAATTCATTCAAGAGGCGAGTGGCACCCTTGAAGAACGTAGTGTGTCCTGAAGGGCACGTCGCGCAAGGAAAACAAAAGGAGGCAAGTGACACCCTTGGAGCACCTAGTGCATCCTAAAGGGCACGTCGCGTTGTTAACTAATAAGTGATTAAACCTAAATGGCCTTAGAATGAATGATGTGATGAGAAGGATTTAAAAACAAATTTACCTAATAAAAAATTCTCCCAACCTCGGAAATTAAAAGCTAAGTCTAAGTGATACTTGTGAAAAATAAAAAATAAATTAAAATAAATAAATTAAAAAATTAAAATAATAATAATAATAATAATAATCATTAGACATGTGACGAAAAGGGGGTAAGAAATTCAATTAATTTATTAAAATCAAAATATATTAAGTGATTAAATTTTTTTAAAAAGGGAATCGATTATTTGTTACACATGCTAATTAAAAATTTTAACTAAAAAGAAAAAGGGGAAAAAGGGTAAATTCTACACTTGCTAATTTGAGTTTTAGATAAAAGGGGAAAGAGAGAAATTTAAAAGAATTAGGAAACTAAGGAAAAAACGGGGGGGGGGACATAAAGAGAATGACTAACTTAGTAAGGAATCTTGCCTTTAAGAAATTTCTAAATTGAACTCAACTAGTAATTAGTAAGCGGGTAAGTCATTAAGATGTGTAAGGGAATATGAGGACACCTAGGAACGATTATAAGAATGTTTTTAGGTGGGTGAGGGAAATAGAAGTAATTAAATAATTAATGAAATTAATTTCTGGTGCAACAAAGGGGATGGGTGACATGTGTACGAGGGAGGGTTTTTCAGAATTAAATTATTGAACAATAAATTAAATGGGAATTTGGGAAACAAATCACTCAGAAATTATATATAAAGGAGGGAGGAGGAGGAGGATGATGAACCTCTTCCTTTATGCGTAATGTTACGCTGCAAAATTTTTTACTTGACTAACTTATCTTGTGGGAGTTTGGATACCCATCTCGGTGAGGAGYGGTAGCTTGGCCTTGCGAGGCGAGCTGAGAGCTAGTCGTTCTTTGGTTAGTGCGTGTGGCCCCTTTGCGGATCAGGGGGATAAGGGGGAAGAAGAGTAACCCTAGCGTTGGTTGGGAGGTACCGGTGAAGTCTCATCGGTCAACAAGYAGGAATTGCATGGAGCGCGTGGGACAACGACTCAGAGCTGTCACCTTCGACTACAGTACACATGCTTTTATTTTGCATGGTAGATACTATTGATCTTACACTTTCATTTCTTTACTTTTAATTGTATAAAGAAGGTGTTTGACTTAATATTTTAATCAAGAACTTAAATTCACCATAGACTTTAGCTCACTGCTTGACTTGATTCCCATGGAAATCGATCCCTGAATGTTGTGTTTGTCCTATTGTTTTTATTGATTTGTTGTGAAGAGTTGTGCTTTTTACTTTGTCCTCATCCCTAGATCACCAGTCCACACCTGAGCAGTCGTCTAGGAGCCGGATCGACGGTTGTCACTTCGGTGTTAATAGACCTATAGATCCTACAACACTGCGTTTTTGTGCATGGATGATGAGTGAAGGATGTTTGCCCAGCAGTCTACCCATGTCGATAGTTCCTGGTTGATGGATTGACTTGTGCCTTTTTCGATGGAATACTTCTACGATTGTTTTTATTTTACTTCCACAATCTGCTTACTACCCTTCGTGTTTTTAATGAAATGATCCTCTGCATTTTTCATGAAATGATCTCTGCGTTTTTGATGAAATGATCTCTGCGTTTTTGATGAAATGATCTCTGCATTTTTAATGAGATGTCCTCTACATTTTGATGAAATAATCCCTATGTTTTGATGATAGGATCTCTGCCCTTTTTTTTTATGAAATGACCTCTGTGATCTTATAGATTTAAATGACAGCTTATTAGTTAATTACTCTGCATTTTAGATATATATTATTGTGAATTTACATACCCTGTAGTAAGTTGCATGTGACGATTGTGAACAACTGTGTTTTTGGGATTGTGATACCATCGTTGCATGGTAACTGTTGGGTGGAATGTTGTGCATGACAACAACTTTATATATATTTAATTCTGTGGTATTGTTACAGTTAAACTTGAAAGCAATTTTATTTGTTATGACAGTGAACATATTGGAATGAAATATTATTACATTCTTTCTGTTGTAGTATATTTGTTTTGTATTATTACATTTAAACTTGAAAACAATCCTATTGTGATGTTAAATGACAGCCAGTGTAAGTCTGCATGTATCCACGTTGCAATCTATGCTGCGTATCTGGTATACGTATTTAGGGCAACGTTTTTGTCTCTACCATGTGTATATGCCTTGCCATTAAATTGTATGCCTTGCAATTTTTTCAACCCCACGAATTAATAATTGTTTGTACCATGCATTTTCCCAGACCTTCTCTGTGATTATCAATTCAGCTAGTGTACTACCCAGGCATTCACCCCTTGCCTAATTCGTTTTACCATCTCACCTTTGCCCAAATCGCTCCACCAAATTGGTTTGCCTTTTCATTTTTCCCAAAAGGTGAATAGGCATAGTTGAAATTATATTTCAATTAAGACAGTCAACGTTGAGACTACATATCTAGCAGACAGTGGTTATTTGCCCGTTGATGAGTATGACAACGAGTTACACCTAGCTAATAGTGAATTTAAATCTCCACGTTTTATTTTTATGACAGAAGTTAATACACCTGTGTTTTTATATCTCAGTGCATGTTATATCTGAGTTATCGCGCGCATCTGGGTTGTATATCTACATTTTGTGACAGTGAATTTATATATCGGCATTACTACATATCAGAGTTATCGGGTATCCACCATTGTTTATATATGCATTATCATAGGACAACAATTTAATTTGGTGGATTGCCACATCTTAGATAGCGTTTATTATGGTTGACAACTTCCCCAATATTGACGACGACTTTCTTGTTGATGACAGCCGTTTTTATTTGTTGACAGTAATACTAATAAACATATTTATTTACCAACGATTTTAATACCAGCTTTATCATTTTAATAGATATCATATTAATGGATAGTGATTTCTTACTTAGCATCGATTCTCTAGAAATGCATGGACATATATAGAATATATTACTTTTCATCTTGAAACCATGAATACAATTTGTTTTAGGAATAAACCAACCTTCTCATAATGATTGTTTTATCTATGTGTGGCATGAAATTGTTTCATGTGTACTATTAATTAAGATGATGCATGAGAAATGAAAAATCATTTAATAAAACTTCAAGCATTCAAGCAAGCTCCAACCTTGAGAACAATCACCAACAATGCATGTTAAAGAATGCCAAAGAAAGTTTTGAATTACCTAGGTATCAATGAAAGAATGTATATCAATGCAGATGTAGTAGTTGTTTCATTCAATCCTTCTTTCATTTAGTTTGTGAGTGGTCTTATCCTTCCTTTGTGTATGGTTTTACGTTTAGGCTTCTTTCAAACAATTTTCGTCAAGAGGCTAGGGCTAGGGTTTCGTTCTTAATTCATCTAATTTCTTACAAAGACTTGGTAGCACCTATAGATTTACCCATCCATTTTATTGCTAGATTTTGGAAAATAAGTTAATCCAAATAATGATAAAAACTTAAATGACTTAAAATACTTAAATGGGATTGGAAATTTTATATTCTTTCCACAATGCCCTTTTTCTTAAAATTTAATAAATTTCAACTATGCAATACTTCATAGATATTTTTATTAACTTAGATAGAAAAAACGAACAAGTAATTCATTAAACAATGCTAACTTGAGAGGATTTCAGTTGAAGTCGAAGGTCCAAGAAGTCTACTTACATTAGCATTGATCTACTTCAAATGAATTTGAATAGTTGTAATGGGTACAAGCTTGGTCAGCTTAGAATGACAGTGAACTCTTAGTCATAGTGTAGTTATAGTTTTAAAATTTTATACCATCATGCCAACACCTTGTGACAACATGATTTCTGATAAGGGGATCCTTGCGCTCCCTGAGGTATAGAGGCATGATAATGTGGCCGGAGTCTGTGTTTCATGTTGTGGGCATTGTTCATTGTATTTGTAGTTGGTGTTTGGGTTGTAACGCCTCCTTGAGTGGGGTTTTGCGTGCCATAGAGATTTTAGTACTGGTCGTTGAGGTCGTTGTGTCGGGATGGAGTATGTCATCCTTTAGCTTGTAGGTTTTGTCGTGTCTATGTCGGGTGGGTAGTCGTTCCTTCTTTGATTTACGCATGTTTCGCCCAGTTGCTTGAAGTGCTAGTGTATAGAGACATTGTTGTTTTTCGCCTGATCGACGTGCGTGTGTTCATCGTCAGGTTGTGTGGTTCAACTATTGTCATCATTGCCTTCTTGCCTAAAAAAAAAAAAATTGCACTTTTCACTTCACTTGCAGTCATAATTGCGGGGGTCTTTACATATGGTATCAGAGAGGGTTCAACCCATGACTTGGGAACACTACGACTTTCATTGTTATGGTATTTGGTTATAATGTTGCTAATTAAGTTGACTTGTATTCATGCAGGTAATCATGGTTAGAGGACGTCACGGAGGCAGATGATGCAATGTTAGGGGAGGAGGCACGACGCCTCTAGTACCATCCATGCCTGAGGGGTCTAACTCCCATGGAGACAAACAGGTTCTTGGGAAGGAGCATATAGTGGTGGGTGATGTGGTTGGGCTGATGAGGTCCTTTCAGCAGATGTCTGAGGCACTGATCATCCATTTGGACAGAGATGAGGCTAGGGAATTAGCACCCCCTAAGGGTCTGCCATGTGCTCCGACCGGTACTGGTATCATTCACAGTGAACTCGAGAAGGTCAAATTTCTCGAGTTCTTTGGTGCCCCAGACGGTGCAACCGTCGAGGCATGGTTGGAGAATATGGCGATGTGATTTTCACTTCACGACTATACTTCCAACATGAAGGTTTGCATGACGGTCTTTTAACTGAAGGGGAGCACTCTTCTATGGTGGAAGACGTTCCTGCCACAATTGAACATGGTCTTCGAAGACGTGTCATGGGAACTATTGGAGGAACGGTTCTGAGAGAGATACCTTTTAGAGGAATTCATTGAGCGACATCTCAACAATTTCAACGCCTTACGACAGGGAGGCCGTACGATGCTCGTTTTATGGATTTGCTTCGGTATGCTCCGCACATTAATACTGAGAAGCTTAAGGTCAACAGGTTCATGCAAAGGTTAGGATTTTGATGCCTCAAACCTTGCATGATGTCGTCCAGAAGTCCCTCATAGCAGAGGAGGAGCTTATCAGCAGGGGTCAGAGCAGGACTCTAGTGAGACCAGTAGGGCAGGTGTCATTTGGTGCGCTGTAGCGCCAGACACCAACTAAACAGATGCCAGGGTATCGTGGCTTCCAGAGAGGATCCACTTTCACTACACCTCGACAACCTTCACCTCAGAAGCAGACACCTTATCGAGGACCCCAGCATCAGCATCAATGTCGACTGTAGCAGCAACATTTTAGGCCTGTTCAGCAGAACAAACCAAGATTTCAGGCTAGTGGGTCGTCAGCTTCTACTTCGGGTACCAGGAGTATTGGACCGAAGAAGGGGTGTTGGACATATGGGAAGCCACACTACCAGCGCGACTGCCCAATGGAGAGGACTAGAGCGTATGGATCAATCGGACCCACTATCGTGGGAGATTTGGGCTAGGCCCATCAGATTCATGCAGCGGTGAATAACCACCAGGTAGAGCACCAGTCGAATGTGCTCGAGACGTCAGGTACCGTCATTGACCAAACCCTTAGTATTTTGATAGATCCCGGTGCTACAGAGAGTTTCATGTCTGGTGCAGTGATAAAATGGATTAAGGTAAAGGCAGTCGAAGAGGATGAGTTTATCTTTGTAGAGATGGATTTGGGAGCCAAACAGAAGGTTGGAGAAAATGTTACGGGTTGTGCCCTTAACCTAGGCGAGTTTTTCACTAGGGCCAACCTGTAGGTCACGATCTTAGGATCTTATGACGTCATAATCTATATGGATTGGTTGGAATCGCATGAGGAGATACTCAACTGTAATACGAAATGGTTGAGCTTGGTCGATGATGAGGGACAGAGACGTGTGATTGTAGTAAGGAACCAGGGAGTTTCCCTGCGGTTCATCTCTTCCTTGCAGCTACGGAAGAGCATGCGCAAGGGATGTAAGATTTATGTGATCCTTGTGTTAAACAAGAAGGGAGTAAAGGAAGGTCTAAAACACCTTCCTGTAGTGAGAGAGTTTGCGGACGTCTTCCCAAAGGAGTTACCTAGGATGCCGCCAGAGAGGGAAATGGAGTTTACCATAGTCCTAAAACCAAGGACTAAACCAATAGCGAGAATGCCTTATCGTATGTCAACCCCAGAGTTACAAGAGTTGAGAATGCAAATTAAGGAGTTGTTGGACCTGGGACTTATACGTCCAAGCATGTCACTGTGGGGGGCACCTGTTATTTTCATACGAAATAAGGATGGGTCATGGAGAATCTACATTGAATACCATCAATTGACCAAGGCAGCGATCAAGAATCAATATTTGTTGTCGAGGATTGATGATCTGTTCGATCAGATGAAGGGTGCGACGGTGTTTTCAAATATCGATTTGCGATCAAGGTATCACCAGTTACAGATCAAGGAGGCTGATGTCCCAAATACCGCCTTTAAGACGAGGTTTGGACATTATGAGTTTACTATTTTACTGTTTGGACTGACAAATGCCCCAAGGGTATTTATGAGTTTGATGAACGGGGTGTTCCGCGAGTACTTGGACAAGTTTGTCCAAGTATTCATTGATGATATTTTTATTTACTCTCGGACGATGGAGGAGCATGACGACCACTTGTGCTTGGTACTACAGTGTATGCGAGAGAAAAAATTGTATGGGAAATTGTCCAAATGCTCGTTTTATCAATCGAGGGTTCACTACTTAAGGCATGTCATCTCCAGCAAAGGTATCACCATGGATCGAGCAAGGTCGAGGCTATTATGGAATGGCCTGCATTGACGAATGTCCTGGAAGTGCGTAGATTCATGGGTTTAGTAGGATACTATCGACGGTTCGTCGAGAGATTTTCGAAGATAGCAAATCAGATCACAGAATTGCAAAAGAAGAACAAGAAATTTGTTTGGACCGAGAAATGCCCTAAAGCATTTTGAAGGCTCAAGGAGTTGTTAACAATGACACCGATACTAAAGGTCCCTGACATGGATGCATATTTCTTGGTATGCATTGACGCATCTAAGGAAGGCTTAGGCAAAGTCTTGATGCAAGACATTCGAGTGATCACTTACATCTCACAGAAATTGAGAAGGAATGAGGAGAACTACGCGACACATGATTTGGAGCTATTAGCCATTGTATATGCCTTGAAGGTTTGGAGACACTACCTTATTGGAAGAAAATTTGAACTAAAAACGAACCAATGTTGACTACAACGCATCTTTACGCAAACAGACCTAAACGCGTGACAACGACATTGGTCAGAATTGCTTAGCGAGTACGATTTCAAGATTAATTACATAAAAGGAACAATGAATCAAGTGGAAGATGCATTGAGTTAGAGACCATGCATCTTTTCAGTGTTGCCACTTCAGACGAATCTACGTGAAAAAATTCTAACTTTATAGCATGACAATGACTGGTACAAAGAGTTCAAGGATTTTATCGGACAAAACACCATGATGGTACCAATATTTTAAGTATTTACGTTGGATAACGATGGACTATTGAGATTTAAAAATAGAATTTGCGTTCCATCAAATGGCGAGTTGAGGAGTTTGATCCTAAACAAGGCTTACAGAACAGTGTACATGGCTCATCAGGGAGTCACAAAGATGATGGCGGACCTTAAACCCTTATTCTTCTGAAAAGGAATGAAGGCAGACATAGTCGACTATGTGGCCAAATGTCTAGAATGTCAGCAGGTAAAGGTTGAACATAGACATCCCGCAGGATTACTACAACCACATGCTATTCCAGAATCGAAATGGGAGGTCATTTTGATGGATTTCATTGTTGGATTGCCATAGACAACAAGGAGACATGACTCGATTTTTGTAGTAATCGACACTCTGGAAAAGAGTGCTCATTTTATTCCTGTGCGTATGACGTATCAGACACCTGACATAGCTAGAGTTTTCATCAGTGAGATTGTGAGGTTGCATGGCATGCCTAAGACAATTATATCGAATTGAGGATCGGTGTTTACCGAATGATTTTGGACTAGTTTCCAAGAGGCCTTGGGAACCCAACTTAAGTTTAGTACTGTGTATCACCTGGAGACTGACGGAAATACCAAACGAACAAACCAAATCTTGGAAGACATGTTCACATGTATGTGATGGACCAAAAAAATCACTGGGAAGAATTATTTCCACTGGTAGAATTTGCCTATAACAACAGTTACCAAAGCACCATTAAGATGGTGCCTTTTTAGTTCCTTTATGGGTGATCATGTCAGACACCTTTGAGTAGGGATCGGCTTAAGGATAGGTTTCTAGTGGGACAAGAAGTGATCCAAGAAATGGAAGATCAAATGAAAAAAATAAGACAAAGGATCAAGTAAGCTCATGATTGACAAAAGAGTTATGCTGATGCACACTGTGTCAACTGTAGTTACGAAGTTGGCGATCGATTCTTCTTGCGGGTAAAACCACATAAGATTTCGATCAAGTTTGGAAGGGGTGCTAAACTCTCTCCTAGGTTCATGTGACCTTTTGAGATTGTGGAGAGAAAGGGGCCCATGGCCTATCAACTAGCCTTGCCTAATTCTTTGAGGCATATGCACGATGTTTTTCATGTGTCTGTTTTGAGAGATTATATTAGTGATCCTACACATGTTATTGACATGAGTTCTTTGCAGGTATTGGATGAGGGGGTGCTCATGGTTGAGCCGATTCACATCATGGATCATCGCATTCGACAGCTATGGCGTCGAACAGTAGATCAAGTCAAGGTCTAGTGGGACAACTATAGTCTGCACTCGATGACCTAGGAGGACGCATATGATATGCGCCAACAGTTTCAATTTTGGTTTGATAGTTAGACTTATGACACTGTGATACACATTATTTCAGCACTTATATACTATGAAACTTCGGGACGAAGTTTAGACCAAGAGGGGGTGTATGTAACATCCCTCTCTTGCGTGCACTGAGCGAACTTATTCTTTGAGGACACTTGCTTGCAAGTGATCTAGATTATTATACTATTGGGCGTTTGATTATGATTATGAGGCATTATGGATATGATGACATTTTATTTTGTTGTATTGACATAGAAAGGTGCTATTGACTCGGTTCTTTTGAGTGTGGAGGATTTTGGACCTCGAGGATGCAGAGGCATCGATGAAACCCTTGGACTCCGGATCGAGTCAGGGAGTCAACTATTGGGGTTTGATTGTTGTAAATATGACCTATGTGCATCTCATTAGATGTTATGATTATGGATTTTATTTCTGACATGATTCGTTGATGATGCAAGCTGACAATAACTCACTGACCAGACTCACATGTGGAGTAGAGGGGTCACGCATGAGTACCAGAGACGTTGAGGGAGAGGTGTGGACAACAGCCCTGCCACAACCTACTAGCACTCTCTTCATGGCTCGAACTGTAGGTTAACGATTACCTAGTTCGAGAAGACCCACGATGTCATGAGGGCAGACTGCGACAATCGCTCACGATGATTCTAAGGGGCCCATAATAAGGTCGGGGCCTTACTCCTTAGAGGTGCTTAGTCTCTCACAAGATCACCTGATGGAGTATTGACTCAAGGGGTTTTTGATGTCTACCAAGTCAGTCAAGAAGTGAGCGGTAGTACCCTTGGAGCACATAGTGCGTCCTGAAGGGCACATCGTGCAAGGGAAATAAAAGGAGGTGAGTGACACCCTTGGAGCACCTAGTGCGTCTTGAAGGGAACATCGCATCGTTAACTAATAAGTGATTAAACCTAGATGGCCTTAGAATGAATGATGTGATGAGAAGGAATTAAAAACAAATTTCCCTAATAAAAATGTCGTCGAACCTCAGAAATTAAAATCTAAGTCTAAGTGATACTTGTGAAAAAAATAATAATAATAATAATAATAATAATCATTAGACATGTGATGAAAAGGGGTAAGAAATTTGATCAATTTATTAAAATCAAATTATATTAAGCGATTAAAATTTTAAAAAAAGGGATTTGATTGTTTGTTACACATGCTAATTAAAAATTTTAACTAAAAAGAAAAAGGGGGAAAAGGAAAAATTCTACACTTGCTAATTTGAGTTTTAGATAAAAAGGGAAAGAGGGAAATTTAAAAGAATTAGGAAACTAAGGGGAAAAGCGGGGGGAAACATAAAGAGAATCACTAACTTAGTAAGGAAGCTTGTCTTTAAGAACTTTCTAAATTGAACTCAACTAGTAATTAGTAAGGGGGTAAGTCATTAAAATGTGTAAGGGGATATGGGGACACCTAGGAGCGATTCTAGGAATGCTTTTAGGTGGGTCAGGGAAATCGGAATAATTAAATAATTAATGAAATTAATTTCTGGTGCAATGAAGGGGATGGGTGACATGTGTACGGGGGAGGATTTTTCTGAATTAAATTATTGAACAATAAATTAAATGGGAATTTGAGAAAGAAATCACTCATAAATTCTATATAAAGGAGTGAGGAGGAGGAGGATGGACCTCTTCCTTTATGCGTAATGTTACGCTGCAGAATTTTTGACTTGACTGACTTATCTTGTGGGAGTTGGGATACCCGACTTGGTGAGGAGTGGTAGCTTATCCTTGCGAGGCGAGCTGGGAGCTATTCGTTCTTTGGTTAGTGTGTGTGGCCCCTTTGCAGCTCGGGGGGATAAAGGGGAAGAAGAGTACCCCTAGCGCTGGCTAGGAGGTTCCAGTGAAGTCTCGTCGGTCGACAAGCGAGAGTTGCACGGAGCGCACGGGACAACGGCTCGGAGCTGTCACCTTGGGCTACGGTACGCATGCTTTTATTTTGCATGGTAGATACTATTGATCTTACACTTTCATTTATGTACTTTTAATTGTTTAAAGAAGGTGTTTGACTTAGCATTTTAATCTAGAACTTAAATGCACCATAGCCTTTAGCTCATTGCTTGACTTGATTCCCTTGGCAATCGATCCTTGAATGTTTTGTCTATCCTATTGGTTTTATTGATTTGTTGTGAAGAGTTGTGTTTTTTACTTCATCCTCATCCCTAGATCACCAGTCCACGCTTGAGCAGTTGGCCAGTAGCTGGATCGACGGTCGTCACTTCGGTGTTAATAGACCTATAGATCCTAATGCCCTTTTTTTTTGTGCGTGGATGATGAGAGAAGGATGTTTGCCCAGCTATCTACCCCTGTCGATAGTTCATGGTTGATGGATTGCCTTGCACCTTTTGTTATTGAATACTTTTGTGATTGTTTATCTTTTCCTTCCGCGATCTGCTTATTACCCTTTGCATTTTTAATGAAATGGTCCTCCGTGTTTTTCATGAAATGATCTCTGCGTTTTTGATTAAATGATCTCTGTGTTTTTAATGAGATTTCCTCAACGTTTTGATTAAATGATCCATGTGTTTTGATGATAGGATGTTTGCCCTTTTTTTTATGAAATGACCTCTGCGATCTTATAGATTTAAATGACAGCTTATCAGTTAATTGTTCTGCATTTTAGATATATATTACTGTGAATTTGCATACCTTGTAGTAAGTTGTGTGTGACAGCTGTGAACAACTATGTTTTCGGGATTTTGATACCATCGTTGTGTGGTAACTATTGGGTGGAACGTTGTGCATGACAACAACTTTATATATATTTATTTATGTTGTATTGTTATAGTTAAACTTGACAGCAATTTTATTTGTTATGACAACTAACATATTGGACCGAAAAATTATTACATTCTTTATGTTATAGTATATTTGTTACTGTTGTATTATTACATTTAAACTTGACAACAATCCTATTGTGATGTTGAACGATAACCAGTGTAAGTCTGTGTGTATCCGTGTTGCAATCTATGCTGTGTATCTAGTATATGTATTTGGGGCAGTGTTTTTGTCTCTACCATGTGTATATGCCTTACCATTAAATTGTATGCCTTGCGATTCGTTCAACCCTGTGAATTAATAATTGTTTGCACCATGCATTTGCCCAGACCTTCCCTGTGATTATCAATTCAGCCAGTGTACTACCCTGCAATTCTTCCCTTGCCCAAATCGTTTTACCATCTCGACTTTGCCCAAATCGCTCCACCAAATCGGTTTGCCTTTTCGTTTTGCCCAGAAAGGTGAATAGACAGAGTTGAAATTATATTTCAATTCAGACAGTCATCGTTGAGACTACATATCTAACAGACAACGATTATTCGCCTGTTTATGTGTATGACAACGAGTTACACCTAGCTGATAGCGAATTTAAATCTCCGCATTTTATTTTTATGACAGAAGTTAATACACATGCGTTTTTATATCTGAGCGAATGTTATATATGAGTTACCGTGCATCTGGGTTGTATATCTATGTTTTGTAACAACGAATTTATATATCGTCGTTATTACATATCGGAGTTACCGGGTATCCACCATTGTTTATATATGTGTTCTCGCATGACAACAAATTAATTTGGTGGATTGCCACATCTTAGATAGCGTTTATTATGGTTGACAGCTTACCCCAATATTGACGGTGACTTTCTTGTTGATGACAGTCGTTTTTATTTGTTGACAGTAATACTAATAAACATATTTATTTACCAGCAATTTTAATACCAACTTTATCATTTTAATAGATATCATATTAATGGATAGCGATTTCTTACTTAGCAGCGATTCTCTAGAAATGCATGGACATATATAGAATATATTACTTTCCATCTTGAAACCGTGAATACAATTTGTTCTAGGAATAAACCAACCTTCTCATAATGATTGTTTTATCTATGTGTGGCATGAAATTGTTTCATGTGTACTATTAATTAAGATGATGCACGAGAAATGAAAAATCATTTAATAAAAATTCAAGCATTCAAGAAAGGTCCAACCTTGAGAACAATCACCAACAATGCATGCTAAACAATGCCAAAGAAAGTTTTAAATTACCTAGGTATCAATGAAAGAATGTGTATCAATGCAGATGTAGTAGTTGTTTCGTTCAATCCTTCTTTCATTTAGTTTGTGAGTGGTCTTATCTTTCCATTGTGTATGGTTTTACATTCAGGCTTCTTTCAAACAATGTGCATCAAGAGGCTAGGGGTAGGGTTTTGTTCTTAATTCATCTAATTTCTTACAAAGACTTGGTAGAACCTATAGATTTACCCATCCATTTTATTGCTAGATTTTGGAAAATAAGTTAATACAAATAATGATAAAAACTTAAATGACTTAAAAGACTTAAATGGGATTGGAAATTTTATATTCTTTCCACAATGCCCTTTTTCTTAAAATTAATAAATTTCAACTATGTAATACTTCGTAGAGATTTTCATTAACTTAGATAGAAAAATTGAACAAGTAATTCCTTAAACAATGCCAACTTGAGAGGATTTCATTTGAATTCGGAAGTCCAAGAAGGCTACTTACATTAGCATTGATCTACTTCAAATGAATTTGAATAATTGTAATGGGTACAAGCTTGGTCATCATCGAATGACAGTGAACTCTTAGTCACAGTGTAGTTATAGTTTTAAAATTTTATACCATCACGCCAACGCCTTGTGACAGCATGATTTCTGATAAGGGGATCCTTGCGCACCCTGAGGGATAGAGGCGTGATAACATGGTTGGAGTATGTGCTTCCCGTTGTGGGCGTTGTTTGTTTTAGTTGTAGTTGGTGTTTGGGTTGTAACACCTCCTTGATTTGGGTTTTTCGTGCCATAGAGGTTCTAATACTGGACGTTGAGGTCATTGTGTCGGGATGGGGGGTGTCGTCCTTTAGCTTGTAGGCATTGTCGTGTCTGTGTTAGGCGGGTAGTCGTTCCTTCTTTGAATTACTCATGTTTTGCCCAGTTGTTTGATGTGCCAGCGTATAGAGTCATTGTTTTCTGTCACTTGATCGGAGTGTGTGTGTTCGTCATCAGGCTGTGTGGTTCAACTGTTGTCGTCGTTGTCTTCTTGCCTAAAAATAAAAATAAAAAAATGCACTTTTCGCTTCGCTTGCAGTCATAACAGCGGGGGTCTTTACATACACACAGTTACATAGGAAATTGATTGTTGAATATGTTCCTATCCATGGTCTAATTTAGTCTAATCAATTACAACCAATGATCAATAATAAGATCTAAAATCCAATAGTGGAGGAATTAGTTGTCACCAAATTCCAACACCATCCACGCATGCCCTTCCAATTTTTTTTTGGCAATTTTCATGATAGATCAACGCTGAATAACAAAGATATCATTTTCCTTCGTTGCTGCTTGTTTGAAAATATGAGTTGTGGTTGGCGTAAGTTAACTCGGGAGCAATCTTCCTTTCTGAGTTATGTTTTTCAGGTAAAAAAATGGGTCTAAATCCGACCAAATTTTCAGGGGTATTTTGAGTTTCGCATAGACCAAAGTTCCATGCATTTTAGAACCTTACATTTGGGGTTTTTCCCCATTTTAAACCAACCTAAGTGCTCATAAAATCGATCAGAGTTTTGGATTGACCAGAAATTTAAAAACAGGCCACCGAAAAACCTGCCAGAAAAATAACTTGGGAGGGAAGATTTCTCCCAAGTTAACCCACTCCATGGTCGATACGATCACTTTGTTTCCGCACATAGCTTTTCGAAAACCTTGAATATGAATAAATTAGTAACCACATTTTAACTGCATAAATTAATTGATACGCATAGTTGATACATTACAAACGATGACGACTTAGCCATTACTAATTTCTAGCATTATTTTTTCTTCAACAACTTATGGCCAAAGCTTGCATTTTTCAAATACGGACTGATTTGAGACGTAATGTGGATTTCGATAATATATATATATATATATATATATATATATATAATACATTAACATATTTATATTTTATAAGTGAATAGACACACTTCAACACAAATCCTTTCTTTCAAGCAGGGTCCACAATTTTGGAGACTCTATTCAAGTATCAAAATAAAAATTGAAGTTGTTATTGTTTCTCAAACCCCTTTAATTCATTATAGAAAGATATAAATTTATTTTCCATGCAAATGAAAATTAAAATGAAAAATTACATTTCAATTTGAAATGAAAATTATTTTCAGATTTTTTCAATTAAAAGGTAAGAAAAAATTTCATATATATAAAATAAAAAATCGCATCTCAAATTTGAAATGAAAATTATTCCAGATTTTTTTAAGTGAAAGATAAGAAAAAAGTTCATATATATTTTATTCTTTATTGTTTTTAGGGTTTTTTTTTTATTATTAATCTTTTTCTTTTATACCTTAACAATAATAATAATAAACGTTTACATTTTTTTTTCTCTCTCATGTCACTTAAAAAGAAGAATTGTTGTTATTTTTATTACAGTGAAATCAATTTTCCATGGAGTTTATGAATGTATGTAATAGAAATTGAAGATCAAACTTGAATACATGTAACTCCTATTTATTAAAGCTACAATTTAATAATAAAATGTTTATTAAAACTATAATTTAATAATAAAAATTAAGAATCAAACTTTGATTGTGGTGAATTCTCTTGCTTGTAAAATGAGGAACAATTATGTCTGCACCCTTTGTCTTCTTCTAAACAATACCCATCTTCTACACTCTACATAGTACCCATCTTCTCTAGATATGTTCTTCTACACCGTAGCCATCTTTTGGAGATCAGCTGAGAATCTTCTTCACAGTACCCATCTTCTCCATTTTGATCTGTAGATCCACTTTCTTATACAGGGTACCCATATGGCGTCTTCTTCATGGTACCCATCTTCTCCATGAGTTCACAATGAGATATTCATGCACTAATACGTTATTTTAATGTATTATGTAATATATGTTTTAGCTTATGTGCCCCGTCTTAATAGTAGATATTGTCTTAATAGTAGATATTACTATAGTAATAATTTGTTTTAATGTAAGTGTTTTTTGGTAAGAGATTACTGAAACAAAGGGAGATGGTTTAAATTTTAAACTATTATACTCTTATTGACCGAGACCACCATGATGAGACTTAGCTTGGTCATGGTTTTTTAAATAACAGGTCAATGTTTTTCCGCATAGGTCAATGGAAAATTTTTCCATGAATCACATAGCTCCTCCTCTTTTAATGTGTCTCCTAGCTGTGTTTTTTAGATTATAACATTTTGTACTAAAAGATTTTGAGTGCACTACTCTATGTTGTCATTTTTTTATATTAAAATTTATAGAATGCACCGAACAAATTAAGAGGAAAATCTCCTCCTCCTCCATGACGGGTTAGAGGTCTATTCACTGACAACTTCAATTTGTATCTCTAGTTATTGGGTTTTTATGTTAGTATTAAAGTATGACTTTTTAATTTTTTTTTATGTTTATTTGTAGACTAAATTATTTTGTTTTAATACTAATCGCTAAAATGGACATACATGTACTTATTGATTTTTTAATGTTTTTATTAAAGCATTTAACAATCCTAATTAATTCTGTAATTATCATGAATGATAAATATTAATTTAATTAATTACTAAAATAAATTTATGGTGACTTATTATAATATTATTAAAATTGGTAGTTGAAGTAATTAATGAGAGGGATAAGGTGGTTGAGGAATTAATGGAGGATAAGGTGGTTGAGGAATTAATGGAGGATAAGGTTGTTGGAAAAATGGAAGGAGGGAGTGGGATTCGAGGGAGGAGGATAAGGGAGAGGGGAGAACTTGGGGAAGTGAATCTTTGGTTTTTGGAAGGTAAGAAAATTTGGGGAAAGGAGGAAGAAAAAAAAGAGGAGTTTTAGTGAACAGTTTGACTTGAGGACTCTCACAGGGACACAGTTGTTGTTGGGAATTTTGGGCTCGGGGGCCAGGAAACCACAAGGATTCCTAGATCTAGGGAGCCGGAGAGGTTGTTCCTAGTTGGTTGGGAGGTTAATACTCAGTTTGGGCAGGATCAACATCATCAACAACATTATCAACCAGGAAATGGCTAAATCAACTAAGCTTCAAGTTGAGGTAAATACCTTATGCATTTTTTGTTATCATTATGTTGTTATCATTACATTGTAACTGTTAATTATTATATTGTTGTTAATTATTATGTTGTTAGTATGTTGTTATTGCTAAACTGTCAATTATTATGTTGATAGAAGAATATCAAGAAAGAATATTCTAAACTAAGTAACAATAATTAAAGAAGTAGATTAGAAAGTATTTATGTATATATTTATTTTTATGAGGCTCTGTAACTCAGGCTTTACAAATGGTATCAGAGCCCAGTTTCAAAATTGAAACCTAGGGCTTACCCACCCTCATAAATGAAAGATTATGCTATATGTTCTATAAACAACCCATAAAACATGGATATGCATCCTTGAAACCCTTTAATCACAACTCGTAAATAACCAGAAATAACCCAGAAAAATAAAAATCAAAAAATATAAGAGACTACCCAGAAGATTGAAATGGAGAGATAGCATGAAAATAACCATGAAATGTCTATGAACATTTCATGAACTTGTTCACATGTGAAATCCAACACATGTTTAACTTGTTCACGTGTACACTGAAATCCATGAAAAGAAATAACAACATTATGAATTATGAATTAGAGAAACGTAGACAAACATAAAAAAATAAAAAATAAAAATAAAATAAAAAATAAAAATAAAAACATTGAGGTTTAGCAGTAAGAAATGTTATAGGGCTTTTATAATACAAATGCAAGAAAAAAAAAAAAAAAAAAATTGAACACTTGATTTAAAAAAAAATTGCAAATCATTCAAACTAAAATTAAAAAAAGAGATATATAGACAGAAATAAATATACATATATATAAATAAGATATATATTGAAAATATAAAGAAGGAGAATAAAGTAAAAATATTTGGCTCGAAGACCAAATCTCCAAGTCCAACATTCAAGCCAAATGTCGATCCAAGCACCTAATATAACACACAACTCAACACCAAAGTCAAGCGCCAAGACAAGTCACCAAGGAAGAGACCACAAGGGCATGGCACACCAAAGCCAACACTCGAGTATCAAGTGCCAAGTCACATGAAGGAAGAGCCCACAATGTGTGTTATGTATGCACAACATGTGTATATATATATATATATATAATTGGGCCCAAGGGCCAAGCTCCAACTCCACGTAACCTGCCAAACCAAGCATCAACATATCAAAGCCCAGCAACCAAAGAGCCAAGCCACGACCAAGGGGCGGTACTCTTTTTCTCCAGCTTCACGCAACCTGCAAAAAACACACACAAACACATAACTAAAAAAAAATACATCAAAAACAAAACAAATAACTCCTTCCAAGGTCGGTTATCTTTGAGTATACAACTCAAATTCGCACAACTGGGTCGTAAAGCTTCATAAAGAAACCAGTACCTGGCAGTGGTGTTTGGACCAAGTATTGAATACCCATATGCAGACCAATAAGGCCCAGACCACAAATGACCCAAGAAAGAGATAAGGAAGGGGACTGTAAGTGTTAGCCTAGACAATTGAACCGGAAACCATGTTTTAAGCTGCCATGGAAGTGAGAAAGCAAGCTTTAGCATTAAAGTTAGTATGTGGGTATTTGAAAGTGTAATTTAATCATAACTCTAAATCCAATCCCATTTAAGTGTGTGCTTTACAGAAGAAGCTAACTAACCATTTTCAACTACTTCATCAACCCATGACCGTGCATCAAGCCACAAGGACGAGAAGCCTCGAGAGATTTTTCGTTGCCAAGGCACCAAGCTCGACTTGACCTCCGCATTCCAAACTGTGATCGTTCATACGCTTAGCTGTGTCATGGTCAATACGCACACCTACTAAAATTGATCATAGAAATCATTTTTGACTTTGAAAGGCATAAGCCCAGAACCTCCATAGCCAAACCCTTAAGCCTAACCTGCTTAAGCTAAGGGCCAATGCAGCTACTAGAGTTTCTTCTATCCAAAAAAATGAGCCCACTAGAGGGAAAACACAGAAACTGGAGGAAGGAGCCCGCCGGTTCCTCCAGCGCCCAGCCAATTAGGAAAACCTCGACCCTTTGCTATGCAAATAACTCCTTCCCACTACAGTCCTCCACTCTACCAACTCACCAATGTGCCAATGAACATGCCAAGTTGAAAGGGAGTGCTAGTGGGGGATCCAAAGAGAGAAACCTCGGCCCGCAATTGCAAAGTGGAAGAGGCGGTGGGGGAAGGAATGTTGTGAGAGCGAGAGTTTATTGGGTGTAGGGTTTAGGTACTGAGAGCGGGGGCGGGGCATGTGGGCCTCATGCGAGGACCCATGATGCCCAACTTTAATTATTTTGAATTCTTTTAAAAAATTTAATTTTTAAAATTTTATTATTATTTATTTTTATTATTTTAAATTCTTTTAAAGGTTAATTTTTTTAATTATTTTAAATGTTAGTTATTTTATTATTCTGAAAGTTCTTTTAAATTTTAATTATTTAATTATAAAACTCAAACTATTGTTATTAAAACTAAAAGTGATTAAAATAAAACTAAAGTGATTAATTAATTAGAGTGATTAATTAATGTATGGCTTGTTAATTAAAGTGATTAATTAACATTACCTTAAATTAATATAGTGTTTTTAAGGGTAATGTGATAAATTTTTAGATAATCAATTGTAAAGCATTACTAAATAAGAGAGGGTTTAATTAATTATAAGGTATATAAGGATATCAGGGTTATAAGACTGGTTATAATGCATGTTAAGGAAATACCCAAGGGTAAATGGTGAAGTACCCCACAGTGTTATCCTAGTTAGTGAGGCGAGAGAGTTAGCGGTATACATAGATGATGATACCAAGCTTAGATGCTTTAACCCTGACCTAAACCACTTACCCTAAAGAAAGTAACGTATGTTTACAGATAAGTAAAAAAAAAAAATTATGCCTAATCCTATGTTTACAAGTATAAGTTGAGCGAATGTGAACTGCCTTAGACTCTTCCTTGACAAGAATTTGGTTTGATGCAAATTCAATTATTCCAGATGGTTAGGACTCAGGGAAATCAAGGTCGAGGGGCATCGTCGCAAGGATCACCAACGTCGGCGTTGCCACCACCATCGCCTGAATTAGCTCCGATTTTTCTCTCTTTGGAGGCTATTAATGAGACTTTAAAGGGGCATCAGTAAGTAGATATCGAAGTGGAACCCCCAACATCTGGAGTGGGTAACCCTGAAGCATCGAGGGACTTAGAGGGAGGGCCTCCACCTGGGGACATCACCAGAGAACTACAAAAGATCAAACTCCCAGAGTTTGTCGGGGGTCGTGCGAGTGAATGTGCAGAGGCATGGTTGGAAGGAATGAAACGATGTTTCTCCTTAAGAGACTATGCTTCCACATCAAAGGATAAAATAACAATCTTTCAGTTGAGGGAAAATGCCTTGAACTAGTGGGGTAACCTGGAGAGACAGTTACACCTTACCCCAGACACCGTCTCATGGGAACTTTTTGAGGAAAGGTTCTAGAGGAAATATTTGTTGGATTACTATGAGGAAAAACAGGTGGGAGCATTTCAAGCTCTAGTTCAGGGAAACAGGACCGTGGAAGAGTACGAGATCAGTTTCATGGAGTTGGTAAAATATGTCTTGTACATGGATACTAATCAACGACGGGAATAACATTTTGTGTATGGATTAAACCCTAAGATAAGAGTTTAATCCATACACAAAATGCATATTATGTAGAGGAGAACATGAGATTAAATGGAGGTATGAGATCAACCTTTCCACAACATCCTCGATTCGTGGGAAAGGCCCCTAGCACCTTTTCCAAGGGAGGAATCTCTAGGACACCTCCTTATGGCAATAGAGTCACACCTAGAACAGTTGCTACGGGTATTTCAATGGAAGTGAGTGCATCATCCCACTCATCACCAAGGATGCAAGCAGGTCCACGACCTTCTTAGGGAGAAGCAAGTAGTGGCAAGGGCTCTAGGAGAAGGAACTCATTTCAGAGACCGTCACAGGGCAATGCGTAGGTTCCATCTTGTGTTACTTGTTGGGGGTGTGGAGGACCCCATTACCAGCATGAGTCCCTAGAGTCACAAGAAGGATTTCTTCATAGAGAAGGAAAGGCATCAATGGGAAGAGCGAGTAGTAGCCACCAGATTTATGCAACAATTAATAATCGCTAGGCAGAACATCAATCCACAGTGGTGGATTTGTTAGGTACGCTAAATCATGTCAATGTTAAAATTTTATTTGATTTTGGTGCTATAGGTAGTTTCATTTCACCTTTTTCATTAGAAAAGTGTGTGTTGGCAGCCTACGAACACGATGACTTTAAAAAAGTCGAGATGGCTTCGGGGGGAAAACAAGCAGTAGGACCTAGCATTGATAATTGTCTAGTATACTTGAAAGTGTATAATACTAGGTTGAAGGTATATGTCACTGCTATGGGGACGTATGACCTAATCATTGGAATGGATTGGTTAGAATTCCATCGAGCTATGGTAGATTGTTTCACAAAAAGGGTGCTTTGTGTTGACGATGAAGGAAGGTCAGTAGAGATCCATGGTGTACGGAGGAAGGTGTCTCTACACTTTATCTCGACCATGAAGGTTAAATATTGCATGAGGCAAGGTTGTCGATTATATGTAGTGGAAGCAGTCAATGAAAATAAAGGACCCTCCTTGGATCAGTACCCAGTATTATCAGAGTTTAAGGATGTTTTTTCGAGAGAGTTGTCAGGTTTACTTCTTGAGAGGGAGCTTGATTTTACCATTGAGCTAAAACCTGGTGCGGAGCCAATTTTCAAGACTCCATATAGGATGGTAGTGCCATAACTTTGTGAGTTGCAGATGCAGTTGAAAGAACTACTCGACTTAGGGCTAATAAGGCCTAGTGTCTCACCTTGGGGTGCACTAGTAATTTTTGTGAAGAAGAAGGATGGTTCCTTACGATTGTGTATAGATTACAGGGACTTGAACCGTGTTATAGTGAAAAATAGGTACCTAATGCCATGGATATATGATCTCTTTCATCAGTTGAAAGGAGCAGTGGTGTTCTCAAAAATTGATTTGTGATCAGGGTATCACCAATTAAGGATTAAGGAAGGTGATATTCCTAAAAATGCATTCCAAACTCAGTTTGGGCATTATGAGTTCGTTATAGTATCTTTCGGTTTGACCAATGCACCAACATTATTCATGAGCCTCATGAATGGTGTATTCCAAAATTACTTAGACCACTTTGTACAGGTCTTTCTGGATGATATCCTCATCTATTCCAAGAACGAAAGAGAACATGAAGAACACTTGCGAGTAGTGTTGTCATGCCATAGAGAGAAAAAGTTGTATGGAATGTTGTCGAAGTGTTCTTTCTTCCAAAAATAAATTCACTATTTAGGTCATATCATTTCCGGTGAAGGAATATCTGTGGACCCAGAAAAGGTAAAGTCCATTATGGAATGGCCAGTGCCGAAAAATGATCATGAGGTAAGAAGCTTCATGGGGCTAGCGGGTTATTATCATAGATTTGTGGAAGGGTTCTCTAAAATAGAAAAACCCATCGCCACTTTGCAACGCAAGGGGGTCAAGTATGAATGGACAAAAGAATGTGATAGTGAATTCATCGAGCTTAAGAGGTTACTAACTAGTGCACCAATTCTAAGGGTGTCTAATATGGAAAAACACTTCATAGTCTGCACGAATGCCTCGAAGCAAGGGTTGGGGGGCGTGCTAATGCAGGATGGAGGAGTGATAGTTTATGCGTCAAGGAATTTTAAGCAACACGAGGAGCTTTATGCTACTCATGATTTAGATTTGGCAGCTATAATGCTAGCTCTAAAACTTTGGAGGCACTATCTAGTGGGGCAAAACTTTGAGCTCAAAACAGACCATGAAAGTTTAAAACATATCTTCACTCAAAGGGATATTAATTCCAGCCAGAGGCGATGGAGTGAGCTTATGAGTGATTACGATTTTGGAATTTCGTACATCAAGGGAAAGGAAAATGTGGTCGTAGATTCCTTGAGTAGGAGACCATGTGTCTTCTCCTTGGTACCCTTAAAATTCAATCTTAGGGAGCATGTGTTGGGAAAACTTCTTGAATATAGTTGGTATTTAAAGGTTACTTCAACCCTCCATAGTGGAAGGTAATTAGATCCAAAGTATGATAGCCTGGAAGCAGATGGACTATTAAGATATCAAGGAAGGATGTACATCCCCGAAGGTGGGGATATTCGAAGCATCATACTCAAGGAAGCCCATAGAGAACTTTATTGTGCGGATCCGGGTGTGAAGAAAATGTACGCAGACAAGAAGAAGTTTTTCTTCTAGGTAGGCATGAAGCGTGATGTAGTCCATTTCGTTGCCAAGTGCCTAGAGTTTCAACAAGTGAAATATGACCACCACCACGGCCCAATAGGTCTCCTACAACCGCATGATGTCCCTATGTCCAAATGGGAAGTCATTTATATGGATTTTGTTGTGGTATTTCCGCTCACATCACATAGACAGAATGTCATTCTTGTGATAGTTGATAAGTTGACCAAGAGTGCTCATTTTATTCTGATTAGAGATACTTACGATTTCACTGATGTGGCATGCAAGTTTGTAAGTGAGGTTATCTGTTTGAATGGGTTACCCAAGAATATCATTTCATATAGGGACTCCAGATTCACTTCTAGGTTTTGGAAAAATTTACAGTCAACGTTGGGGACTCAATTTAACTTAAGCACAACTTATCATCCTGAAACAGATGGAAAAACTGATAGATTAAATCAGGTTATGGAAGACATTCTTAGGATGTATGTTATGGATAATCAAACCCATTGGGAGAAGTACCTACCTTTGGTAGAGTTCGCCTACAATAACAATTTTCATAGCTCCATTGGAATGCCACCCTACGAAGCTCTGTATGGAAGGCCATGTAGAACACCATTGAGTTGGGAAAGATTAGAAGACCAAGTGACAGTCAGGCCGGAATTGATTCAAGAGATGGAGGAACGGATGATTCAAATTAGGCAGAGACTAAAGGAAGAACATGATAGACAGAAAAATTATGTTGATGCACATAGGACTGACTTAAGTTATAAAGTGGGAGATCAATTTTTCATTCGTATCAGGCCTAGTAAGAGTACCATTCGGTTTGGGAAGGGGACAAAGTTCTTGCCTCGATTTATAGGACCATTCAAAATCCAAGAGAGAATTGGACCCATTGCCTATCGTTTCGTATTACCACCCCACTTGCATAAAACTCATAATGTTTTTCATGTATCTGTTCTATGTCATTATGTTGGTGGTGAATCTCATAAATTGAATTGGAAGGAATTGCAGGTATCGGACGCGGGAACCCTCATGGTAGAACCGTTATGCATATTGGACCGTAGGGCCTAACAGCTCAGGAACTATCTAGTATACCAAGTTAAGGTCTAGTGGGATAAGTATAGCCCGAGATCTGCTACTTGGGAGGATGTTCAGACCTTACAATGAGATCATCCCTCACTTTTTGACCACCTTGGGAATATGTTTCTTGAAAGTTGGGTGCATGTAATGCCACCTTTTGACTTAGAAAACTAGAATTAACTAAGGCCTAATCACCTTTATTTTCTATTCACTATGAAACTATTAATGATACACTTGAACTTTTAAGACGTATGAACTTATGTGAATGACAATTCTATGAATTTTAACATTATTTGAATAATGATGGATACTATGCAATTTATTATGTGAATGACAATTCTATGAATGTTTAACGTTATTTGAATGATGATGGATATTATGCAATCTGTTATGTGAATGACAATTCTATGAATGTTTAACGTTATTTGAATGATGATGGATATTATGTAATTTATATGTGAATGTCAATTCTATGAATGTTTAACGTTATTTGAATTATGGGGATATTATGTGATCTATTTCTAACTTGAAAATTTTGACAATTAAATTTGTTGGTACATGGATATCGAGTTGAGATTATGGTTGAATGCATTTGCATGATGATAATGCATAGATATGTATGAGTTTGTGTTATAGACTAATTTGTAGGTCAATAGGCTATGAAATAGCCAAAGGATAATGACAATAAAAGTTGATGTTGTGAACACTAACCAAGAAACAATATGGTATAAATATTTGTATGTGAAATTATGTTGATTCGAATGCATTGCTATGATATATGGACCAATGCAGGTTTTCAGGTGGTGAGATTGCCTAAAACTGAATATAAGATGACAAAATTCCCAACAACAAGTGCCATTGTATGTTCCATGGTAGGGTGTGGACCCTAGTCCTATTAGGAGGAGTGGAGGCATTTCCCACTGTGTATCCTCTGAAACCTAGAGTCATGGGAGGACGTTGTTAGCTCACACTCCCCTAGACGTGTGATGATGATTTTCAGCTACCTGTTGGGGAAGCTTGGTCAAGAGAGTTGACACTTCCACTTACGACTTCTATTTGGAGTTAGGTCAATATAGTTGATGATCCAAGATAGTCCAGCAAAGGAGGATAGAGATGGAAGACAAAAGTAAGTTAGGGAGGAAGGATGAATAAAAATAGTTGAGAGTGTGTGGGGATTTCTCCTTATAATATAATTTATTGTTTTCCCCCTTTTTGAAAAGAAAATATGTATATATGTATATTTATAATTGCTTAACTAAACTACAATTATCTAAATAGACGTTGTTATGCTAAATTATTATAATTGAGGGATTTTGCGAACATTTTTAATTGGTTTACTATCTTTTATGAAATGAATGGTCTTGTTGATTGGATTAGACACATACAAGAATTACTATAGGTGTGATAATTATTTTCATTAGTACATGCACGAGTCTTGTATGTGCTAGCTACACATGCATTCCTTGCACATGTACACTAGTATGTATAAGTTTTTTTTGTTTACTAATGATGTGGTTTATTTGATGTGGATGTATGAACCATGTGTCATTTCCCTTGTATTGTAAATTACCCTAACTTCGAAACAAAGTTTCTTGAAGGGCGGGTGTTTGTAACAACCCTAATTAATTGTTTAATTATCATGAATGATAAATATTAATTTAATTAATTATTAAAATAAATTTATGGAGACTTTATTATAATATTATTAAAATTGGTAGTTGAAGTAATTAATGGGAGGGATAAGGTGGTTGAGGAATTAATGGGGGATAAGGTGGTTGGAGAAATGGAAGGAGGGAGGAGGATAAGGGAGAGGGGGAAACTTGAGGAAGTGCATATTTGGTTTTCGGAAGGTAAGAAAATTTGGGGGAAGGAGGAGGAAGAAAGGAAAGAGGAGTTTTAGTGAACAGTTTGGATTGAGGACTCTCACAGGGACACAGTTGTTTCTAGGAATTTTGGGCTCGGGGGCCAGGAAACCGCAAGGATTCCTGGAGCTAGGGAGCCGGAGAGGTTGTTCCTAGTTGGTTGGGAGGTTAATACTTAGTTTGGGAAAGAACAACATCATCAACCAAGAAAGGTCTAAATCAACTAAGCTTCAGGTTGAGGTAAATACCTTATGCATTTTATGTTATCATTATGTTGTTGTTAATTATTATATTTTTGTTAATTATTATGTTGTTGCTAAAACTATCAATTATTATGCTGGTAGAAGAATATCAAGAAAGAAGATTCTAAACTAAGTAGAAATAATTAAAGAAGTAGATTAGAAAGTATTTATGTATATATTTATTTTTATGAGGCTCTGTAACTCCGGCCTTAGAAAGCATACATTTATTAATTTATTGAAGAAGTAAATTCATTTCATTATTAGTATTTTTGCATTGCATGAGGTAGATGGGAACAAACTTAGACACGAATAGAGGAAGTTAAGATGTCATAATACTTTATTCAATTTTGTAATGTCCAATATTTTGAGTAATGCATTTAAATTAGTATTTTATGTCAATGTGAGAAAATATTATCATTATATGTATTTAATTAACAATAATTAAAGTTGTGCCAATTTTTTTGAATTTAATTTGATTATTAAAAACTTATATTGGGAGAATGATAAGTTAAAAGTAAAAGTTTTTTATAATAAATGGGTTATAAATAATTATTTTGTGTATGAAATTTTAACCCTTTTTTTTCTATTTTTATATGAAAAGAATAATTTATTTTAACTTGTCAATGTAGAAGGTTTATAATGAAGTTAACCCTTCAATTTGAAATATAACCCTTCCTTTCAAATTTCATTGAGGGTCTTTCAATTTAAGCATTAGTGATTTCTTCTTTCATCTTTGAGTTCTTCTCTCTAATGCTTTCACTTTTGTTGTATGTTGCATTATGTGTGTACTTAAATAAAAATTTTAAAAGACGAGGATTAAAAGAACTAGAAAAACTAGATTGCACACACAAAATCTGTATATATTATTAATCAGTGAAACACATTTATACAAGAATTTTTCCTCAACATCATAATGAACTAGTGAGGAAATCTCTCAACCACACACACATAAATTGGAGCTGAGAATTGGAGAAGATCTCTCACAACTAACTAGATCTAGCAAATCCAAACCAATCTATCATGTAAGCATGAATTCTAACACCCTCCCTTAATGCTTACATCAAAAATAACAAACATAAAAATATTTTTGGACTATGATATATATGTCTAGTCTGGTCTAGTTTTCATCAACATTTCTACCCACTCTGAAATCTCATAGACTATGCTCTTTCTCAACCATCAACTTCAAGATACCACTTGATCCATTTAAGATACAATTTTTTATGACCATCAAAGGCGCATTTGTAGAACCGACGATTCTCGACTATCCTGAAAAATAGTCTTGATACTTAATCACTCTATGAACATAGTTCCATTTGTGAAAATACAATGAACTATATATTTCGATAATTGTATAGGAAAGTAGTTTAGATACTAAATGTATCCAACAGTCAATCATACAACTGGACCATTTTTTGTCAAGTACACACAAACACACAAATATAACCTGTAATTGTTGTTCACCGAAGGACAACAAGAAACATCAGCTTGTAACAGACTGTAAACATAATTAAATGATCGATATGTTCTTGTGGCACTGAAGAACTCAAGAACCACAAGCTTGAATTATGTCACGTTGTTCTATAATTGGTTCTTTATACTATAATTTTACAAACAAGCAAGCTAAATATAGCATACATAACGAATAACTATATTCTAGAAAAGTATAAGAGATTATTTCCTTACAGATCACTCTATCTAGATCTTCTTGTGCTTTCTTTTGAACTCATGGATTTCTAACAAATTCAACCATGGCCCATTCCACACTTAAAAATAAAAGCCCACTTTTATTTCCACCAGTCTCTCTCATCTACAATATGAAATGGCATGCAATAAGAACCAATGTTTGGAACATCTTTTGTTTCTTTCACTATGAATTCTCCTACAAGAACTTTCATTTGTCCATCTTTTTCAACTCCTTCCCTTTCCAGCAAAAGATGGTGGCAATTGCGTGACAACTTTAAATCGTGTTGGTTTCCCTTTCTACCCACGGTTTTTCTCTTTAAACAACTTCAACAATTCCACAATATGGTGGTAGCACTCTCTACCACGAGGATTGTAGAATTTCATGCAGAATAGAGAAATATTCTCAATATCCAATACGCAGCAAATCAAACTGAAAGAGCAATTGCATCCTCAACAATTGGAGATTTCCTTCTTTCTTCATCGACTTTCCTAATGAATTTATCACTGAAATCACCAGTGGATCTGACAGCTCAGAGTCCACTTAGCTATATTTGATTTAGGAAGAACAATGGTAGTGTTTTTGGAGCATTGAGCACAGAGAGAACCAATGATTCAAGCTTTAAGAGAAAGTAGTGGATCGAAGCAATTTTCAATTGAACCCATGAGTTGAGTCTCTTCCGCTGGTATGAAAAATTATCCTTCAATCTATAAATTAGACGCTTCTCCACATCAATAGAATTATCCTCATGTAACAGAAAATAATAACACCACAGAGAAAAAATCAGAAATTCAACACTCTTTCCTAAACCAATAATAACACCACATAGAAAAACTCAAAAATTAAACACTCTTTCCTAAACTACCAACTAATCTATCCTACAGAAATTACGTCTCACATATTTTCATTTTTCCTAAGCTCTCTCGTCAGGGAGATACACCCAGAGCAACCTGCTCTGATATCAATCTGGAAAAACCAGATTGCACACACAAAATATGTATATGTTATTAATCAATGAAGCACATATTTATACAAGATTTTCTCCCCAATAGCCTACTAACAATAGTCTAACAAACTAGTGAGGAAATCTCTCAACCACACACACATAAATAGGATCTTATAGTTAGAAAAGATCTCTCACAACTAACTAGATCTAGCAAATCCAAACCAATATCTAATATAAACATTCATTCTAACACAAAACTACTAGTAACTTTTGTTTCTCTTATATTTAATATTTAGTATTTACAATTTATAAGATAAATTAATAATTATTATTTTACACAAGATCTAACTCTCAAATAATAATTTCTTACATTTAATATTTCTCAAATAACACAAGTTCAGGTCGTGAACATGGGCCTTCGGAAGATTAAAAAATAAAATCAAGTTCCACAAATGGAACATACCCATTATAATTTTCATAGTAGCACATGAAGAATTCCATGGAATTTTAATAGCCCTGTAACAATGTCGAAATAAATATTAAACAATGTTTTGTTAAAAATAATATTCTAAATGGGTTATTGTAACGCCCTCTTTTGCATTTGCATGAACTTACAGAAGTAAACTTACAATTTAATTTAAAAAGGATTTTTGGATTAATTTTGTTTTGTTTTGATAGATATAAGAGTCACCTACTTCTTTGTAATGTTTTGGACATATTATTAGTCCCTGCCTTTCGGACAGTAGGGACTTATAGTAAATGATTTTCAACATTTCAATTAATCATGCATAACAATCGATGAACTTTCCATGTTTTAACCTAAAGTTTTGGGTAATTGGTACATTTTTAAAGTTTTGTTTCATTAATTTATCCAAGGTTTTAACGTTTGATCTCTTATTTGGCCTCATATCGAGGCAAGAGGCTTCTCAAACATAGAAAACAAGGGATTTAAACTAAATAAAATGAATATGCAACAACCAAGGTGAATTAATGCTAAGTTTCAACTTGGAATTAATTCCCAAACATTAAATGTTTAATGTTTTGGACGCATAAAGTCTATAACCCACTTTGTAATGTTTGGAGGTGGCCTTGGTGTAGGTGTCTCACAGTGACCCATGTCGTAACTCGTGTCATATCCCAACAATGTGTTCACTCATGTCCATGTCAATGTTCATGTTGTTCGTTGATTTCCCTATGTTGAGCAGGAGGCTTCTATTACAGTCCATCCTCATGCTATTCTCTTTCAAGAACATCACGGTGGATTGATGTCACCACTAGCTTAGGGAATGATAGTAATGGTATCTTAAACCCTTACGCTTGGGGGTTACCTGGGATGGAACTAGATCATTCGACAAATTTGTGGGAATGTCATTGGCAGTAGTATCTGGTATGATCGGTGCTTCTTATGTTATGAAGAATATAGTTTCATCAGAGAACTATACACTGATACACAATATATTTATCATGACAACAATATCTCCAACCTTGATGGCTTTAGCACTGCTACTGAGAAGCTCTTAAACAAATTATCAGTTGAAGCAGCACCTGGAACGAAACGATCTGCTTTCGGTTTGACTTTTGAATCATTGTTTCAGAAGATTTACGGTCTGGTCCAGTGCACAAGAGATATATTTGTCGACGTCTTCACAAGATGTCTATCATCTGCAATCAATTATATTTTCACACATTATATGAGAATTACAGGAGTTCGTCTTTGGGGGAAAGGATGCATAGTTTGTTATGATATATATCACTTCTTTGATACGACTATACTTTCATCACCCCCTACGGAAACACCGCTGATTAGTAAGAGAGACAAGTCTTCAAACAAAAAACCCATAGTTTTAGTTGTTGTAGATGGCTTTCTTATGGTGTTGATCGTATGTGTTTCGACAACTTGGAGAAGACTGAAGTCTGTCGTATTTCGAAAGGGATACGAAGGTACTGCACATGATAAATATGAGTTTGTACATTTTATTTTAGAACACCCTTTATCTTTATCTGTATATTTTAATTAGAGTCTTGAATTTATTTTCCCCACATATTACTCATCCATGATATCCCACATCTTCGTAAGTGGACTAATTTCCTTCAAAACATCTTTAATACACTATCCACCATCACCAAAAACAACCCAATCTGAATCCACGATGAAAAATTAGCACAAAATATTAGTACACATAGGCGAACACAAGGATAATTAATGGATAAATTTAATATAATATTACATATAGGGTTTTGAAAATTTCATTGGCGTTGGAATCAGGTGAGGCAAAAAATCCATAAATGGTACAGTTTCAGGGGGTTTTATGATTTTTCAAGCCACCCTCAAAACCCTTAGACATGGATGAACTAAGTTCTTATTAATAGTAGATGGAGGAAATGATTCTTTAAAAAAAAAAACTACACATATACACAAAGATTTATTAATAGTAGATGGAGGAACCAACTCTTTGAAAAAACCCTCACACATACACAAATATTTAATGGATTCCACAACATACTCGTGATTTTTTTTAAATTAAGCAGCATTCAATTTTTACCCAAAATTGTCTAAGGTAGTTGTCTATTTTGCAACAATGCTCGTTGAAGCTGATGCTTATTTTCTTTCTTTTTGTTTGGGAAGATAAGGAGGTCTATGATCTTCTTCATACTAGATACCTGCAATTGATGAGGAAAGGAATGAATGAATTTCCAAAGAATGATTCTTAGTGCTATCTCCTGTAGCAGGTCCTGACATTTTAACGTTCCTGAAAAGCTGCAACGTTTAATGAATCTATCTTTCTTTCTCGGCATGAAATATGGACATCGAGTGAAAGAAAAGCACAATGTCCTTCTTATGCAATCTCCCATAGCAGGTCCTGGCATTTTAACATTCCTGAAAAGATGCAACGTTTACTGGATCTATCTTTCTTTCTTGGCATGAAATCTAGAAAGCGAGTGAAAGAAAAGAAAAATGTTCTTCTTATGCAATCTCGACAGCAAGTGCAATAAAGTGGAATTTCTTATGCAATCTCGACAGTTTGTGAAAAAAAGGTGGAATGTGGATGAAATCTTGACAGTTGGTGAAACAAAAGTGGAATGTGGAATAAATCTCGACAACTGGTGAAAAAAAAGTGGAATGTGGATGAAATGGTTATGTGGAGATAACATTGAGTAGCGTAATGTTAAAATACGTCTGCATGCTGCAATATGTTCATGTTCACATTCACGCGGCCCATCAGATTCCAGAAGACATTGACGATAGCCTGCTTGTTGGCTCCATAACTATTCCATGCCAGAGCAGTAAATGTTGTGTATATCATGTATACGTCATTGTTGTATATGAAGCAATTCAGATCAAATAGTGTACAATCAATTTCATGTAACATGATTATTACTTACTATATGCTTGTGATGGTTCTTCTTAAGTTTCAACTCTTAGAATATATGTTTGTGATGGTTCTTCTTAAATTTCAACTCTTCTTCCAATACACAGTCAATGTTATTCCATATGTTTTTTCACTCTAAGAGACTTTTAAATCAAGGTGTTTATATCTTCTTGGCAGGGACTTGTTGCTCAGCACCCTGCTTCTTAATCATATTTCCATGTAAATATTAGTAATGATGTACATGAATGTTGAAAGGAATTAGTATACCCGATGAAATGATTTGTTATGGTTGATATATGTGTGTGTGTGTGTGTGTGTGTGTGTGTGTGTGGTTGATTTGTTTTGGTTGGTATTGATTGAATATATGTATATATAGATGGTAGATGTGGTTAACAATTATTTTGGTTTTATTTCTGAAATGGAATTCTATATATAGTTTGGTTTAGTTATGGTGGATGTGCATAAAAGTTATTTTGGTTTTATTTCAAAAATGGAATTTTGGACAGTCATATGTACCTATATTTTATGATATGATGCCATTAACTTAATTGTTCAAGTTATCTTGAACTTAGTTACTTTTATTATATAATGGTCAATAATACAAAATAAAAAAAAAAAAAAAAAAATGCAAACTTTACTTTTCCAAACTTTTCTATGAAAATAATTATGTTTTGGTGAAAAGTTTCCAAGTTGCATAACTTCATTCTATAGCTAATATGTTTGTTTTTTCTTTGCAAAGAATCATAATTGATATAAATGTTGTAGTTTAAACGTTTTAGTTTTGGCTCTTTTTCTGTCATATTATTGTAGGAATTATGAGCAACAGAGCAACAAATAATAACACACAAAAATCATCATAAGAACACAAATATACACACAAAACTCACATATTCATTAATGTACAAAATAATGATACATCTCTCTTACACACAATAGATTCGTGAGGCCTCATAATATAGCATTGAGGTTCTCATAACTAGATGTCCAATATAGCATAACACTCTCCACAACTATTTCCACAATATCTCCAAGAATATCTCCATCCCTAACTTCACTCATTGTCCTCATCTTTGATCATCCATAGACTTCTATAATAAGTCTACTTACATTAATAATAATTTCATCATATAATTATCACAAGTATGAAGTATTCCTTCATACTCCCCCTTAATCAATACTTGTGATTCAAACCGGATATCTGAGTTGTCTTCATTTGTGTCTTTTGTATTTTGCATCATCTTAATTCTTCTACATTTGCATTTGTTTCTTCATTTAGTGTTGTCTTCCTGAGCTATATCTGAGCCAGCCATCTAAACTGCATCATTTTCATATGAAGGATTTCTAACTTACCCTTGACCTTCCTATGGGTTTTCTACGTCTTACCCTCAACCAATACGACATGTCATGAGTTTTCTCGGCTTATCCGTAACCATTACAAACTTAAACTGGTTTCACATTGTCATGAACCATTCATTACATCAATTGGTTTCAGTTGACCACAAACTTACATCTGACATTACAAAGTGGTTTTTGGGTTACCACAAACCAATAAAATGACTCAATAAACTGACAACTCTTTCTTAAACATGTACAACTAACTTTAATGACAACTCACCTTTGGGAAACCAACTAACTCATGAACTTTATATGGGAAATATTCTCGTACATTTGAACACTTCAACCTGTAAAATCCCTTCAACATGAACATAATATTTTTTCATTCAGGGACATCTATCCATCCACATTGTACTTATATATTTGACATTTCTTTGTTCCAACACTTTTGATTATCATGATTTTTAAGACCACAAATACTGCATGGATGTAAATTCCAACATTTTTCTTTGACATGTCTTGTTCTTCCACATTGACTGCAACATTATTTCTTCTTCTACTCATGCTTTTTTACTTGGTTGGATGTTGTGGCTATTACACCAGGTTCATTGCTTCTATTGCTACTTGTAGATGATTCATTTATTGTCGATGAATTTTATTTTACAAATTTGATGTCGCCATTGCTTGTGTTGCCTTCATAACCAAGGCCTTCATTTCTTGGTCTTACATATACTTGTATGGGCTTCTAAATACCTTGAAAATTCTTTCTTAAACCTTTACCATCATAACCCATTTTATTCAAAAGTTTTGAACCTATTCCTTTATTATGTTTTTCAAAGAAACCTATTTCAACATCATCACTATCATCAGGAACATCATCATTTTGAGCATCATCATTTGGAACATTATTTGGAGCTTCCGAACTATTAGGATATTTAGACACTTAGGAGTTAGTTAAGATCTACTTGGTCTAATATGTCGTTAGGTAAAAGTGTGTTTCTTAGTGTGTTTCTTTAGTATGCATTTGCAGTTAGGAAATCCGATGGTCACAATATGTTCCCGACATAGAGTGATCCGACGATTCATACTCTCCTCGATCTTAATGACCATTGATCCATGGATTAACAGCCGATTGGTCCATGATCTCTATTTAAAGAGAATGGAGGGTCATTTGCCAATGATCGATTGTGAGAAACTGTATTGTAAAATCTCTCTGTAATCTTTTTCTTTTGCATTAATAAACTGCTCCAAGTGGCCACGTTGGTTGGGGTTGTGGATGTTTCCCCGTAGGGGTTTTACCACGTGAAAACATCGGTGTGTTGATCTTTGATCTGGTTATGTGAGTGGTTATTGAAGGTGTTCTTCCTCTATTGGAATACCTGTGTTGTCGAACATGGTATCAGAGCCTGTTTGAAGACCCGCTCCTGTTGTAGATCGAGATCGTGAAGTCGAGTTGCCTCATCTCCATTTTCTATCATTTTCATACATTTCTGGGTTGAGAGGACTGTTCTATTGTGTCCGGAGTACTCATTTCATTCAGGAACACTTTCTGTTTCACTCGAAAAGGTTTATGTTTGCCCAAGATACGGCCATTACAATCAGATCTGGAGGTATAAAGCCTGAATAGGCATTTTTTAAATTTCTGCAAAGTTTTATTTTGGTTCGTATTTTTTTATTTTTGGGTTGCTACTCTTTTAGATCTGCGTACTCTCTTTTCCCTGCGCCCTGTGCGATCTCAAAAAATCAGAAACAAATAAGAAAAGGTGCATCTTCCGGGTAAGCTAGCCGAGATCTAACCCTTGTTGTCATCAAGAAGAGAAATTTTTTTCTTGTGTGAAAAGATTTTTTTTTTAGCACGCTCTCCAAGGCCAACAACAACACCTCCAATCCTCCTTCTGAACATTACAATATGTTTTGCTAAACCATTTGGTTAAAACTTGCCTTATTAAGTAAGAGGTTTTGAGTTCAAGTCTCTCTTTTGTTACTTTTTTGAAAAAGTTCATGCTAAAATTGTAAAGTGTATTTCACTTCAAGTATAAAAGTGAATAACTATAAGTAGCTTTAATATTTTATTTTAGAGTTATTTATTTTGCATGCAGCTTTTCTGTTATAAAGTAACTTCATTGTAAAAGTGATCCCCACTTCTCTTTATAAAAGTGGGTCACTTCATAAAGCAACTTACACTATCACATGGTTAGTTGGTTACCGTTTATGCCTTATTTTTAAAAAGGGCATAACTCTCACATCGGAAGTCCGTTTTCAGTGTCATTTTTTTTAAAACCGCATAAATTTTTGAGATCTTTCCATCCAGATCATTAGTTTATGTTTTTAAATCCACATTATCTTCATATTTAATATGGATTCTACAAGTAATGTCTTTTTTACCAACAACAACTACTTCCAATGGAAATCTCATATGGAAGATTTATTAAGAAGTAAAGGCTTGTACCGAATTACCTTGGGAAAGGAAAAAGCACCCACTGATGATGATAAGAAAGCCAAATGGGATAATAGGAATGACGAAGAACGTGGACTAATCGGAATGTCCATCTCTCTTGATTTAAGGTATCACCTTCAAGAAATTGATGACCCCGAAGAAGCTTGGGACAAGATTGAATCTGTGTTTGGTAAACTCAATATTATTCGAGCACAACAATTAGAAAATCAAATACTGACCTTGAGTCCAAGTGATTTTTCTTGCCTTGGACACTATCTATCTAAGTTTAAAACACTCGGAATTTTATGTGAAGAATGTAAGATAAAAATGGAGGAAGAGCGTTGCATATATCTTATTCTTTCTAAGCAAGGCAGTGCATATTCTGTGTTTGTATCTATATTTTATGCCATGAAAGAGGCTCTAGGGAAAGCTTATGAAAAACCCACTCTTGAGTCCTTTTTTGCTTCTTTGATTAGAGAGGAAGATAATCTTATACAACTTGGAGTGATCAGCACTGTAGGTACCTCTAACAAAGCCTTAGTTTCCCAGCAGAAAGATAAACCCAAGTATCCCAAGAAGCAACATCCTCACTACAACAACAAGCAATATAAGGGTCCCAAACCTGCTCAGATAGCTTCAGCTCCTAATGGTGACAAAGGAGAAAAATATAAAAATAAGAAGACTGACAGACATTGCAAATTTTGTGATAAATATGGTCATGATGAGTCCAAATGTTTCAAGAAGATGGCAGCTTTAGAAGTAGTGATGAAGAAGCACAACATCAGTATTGATTCTCCTTCTTCTTCTTCTTCTTCTCATGGACAAGCACTTTCCGCTTCTGGTTTCTCCTTCAACACAAGTTCTATTTCTTCTGATGAGTGGCTTATTGATTCAGGAGCATCTTATCATATGGCTAAGGATAAAGCCATATTTTCTGCTCTAAATGAATGTAACACCAAGAAAATATTTGTTGGTGATGATATATCTCTTAGTGTTGTAGGATCGGGAACAGTTCAAGTAGATAATGGTCATTTCAATGATGTATTATGTGTTCCAAGTCTTTCTTGTAACCTTCTATCAGTATATCAAATCACTCATTCAGGTGAAGGTAAAACCATAGAGTTTTCACCTCACCAAGTTGTAATCAAGGATCTAAAATATCCTAAGCATGTTCTTGCAACTGAAATTGTTGATGATATTACCAGGTTGTACAAGTTTGACAACTTTGGGTCATCAACTTTTTCATCAGTTTTTGTTGCTCATAGCGATGACTTGAGCAAACTTTGGCATGAGTGGTTTAGTCATCTAAACTATCACTCATTGCAGCAACTATGTAATCATCAGATGGTGATTGGTCTTCCTCTTGTTTCATATAGAGATGGTGTTTGTGTCGGTTGTGTTCTCGACAAACATCATCGTGACAGTTTTGACAAACATGCCTCTTGGCACGCATCGGGCCCTTTGCAGCTTGTTCACAGTGATTTGTGTGGTCCATTTTCTTCTCCTTATTTTTTTGGGTGCAAGTATTTCTTAACTTTAATTGATGATTTTTCCAGACGTACTTGGGTTTACCTTAAAACTTAAGAGTGAAGTTTTTGACAATTTTTTGGCCTACAAGGCCCTTGTAGAAAAGCAATCTGGACATCAAATTCAAAAGTTAAAAACAGATAATGGAAACGAATATGTGAACAATAATTTTACAAGTTACTGCACTACACAGGGCATCCAAATGCAACACACTGTTCCATATACACCACAACAAAATGGTGTTGCTGAGAGAAAGAACTGCACATTAAAAGAAATGGCTAATTGTATGATCCAATCCAAGGGATTAAGTCTAAAGTATTGAGTGGAAGCAATCAAATATGAAAATTACATTGTCAATTGCACTCCCACAAAGGCCCTTAAAAATATAACATCGGAAGAAGCTTGGACTAAAATTAAACTAGATGTAAGTCACTTCCATGTATTTGGCAGTATAGCATGGGCTCACATTCCTGATGAGAAAAGGAAAGCATTGCAGCCTAAAAGTGAGAAGTGTATATTTGTTGGTTATTCTGAAGATGTCAAAGGTTAT
>JASDQU010100921.1:16077-27480 GCA_032191745.1 Picea mariana | reverse complement strand
CTGAATATAACACCTGTGACTGGAGTGACCTCTAGTAACCCTGTTTACCCCTCTTTGGCCCTAGCTATAGTCTAACGGGGCAGTTTAGACCATTAAGTCTCCTCTCTGGAGCTTCTATTTGGAAAGGGACATTACACACCATCAATAGAGCTTGATCATGGTGAACCCAAAAGATAAGAAAAGAAGTCAGAGGGAGAATGCAAGGTTGAACCAGAGATGGGGGAATGCAGCAATAGTAAGACACATGTACATTTTTGTGTGGAGGCTAAGGTGGACATCAAACCATATGTCATAGAAGTGGATGCTATCAAACTAAACCAGTGGCTACAACAAATGGAGGTATACTTCATTGTGCATGAAGTAATAGGAAAACAAAATATTGCATTCGCTCGATTGAAGCTTGAAGGCCACACCTTGGCATGGTGGGAGAGTGATGTAGTAGGAAGTACATTGGACAATGAGTCACCAGTCATGGAATGGGAGGTGTTCAATAACATGATAAAAACATAGTTCTACCCAATCGGATACGAGGAGAACTAATAGATAGTCTGACATTATTTCAAGTAGAGGCAAGGACAGTCGGTGTAGTATTTCACCACCAAGTTCAAGAAGAAACCAATCCAAATGGGAGTCTCACTCAAAAGTCCTGAAATGATGATAAAGTATGTGGGGGAACTGCTACCAAAGATTCGACATAAATTTATGTTGTTTATACCAAAGACAATTGATGAGGCTAGTGTTCAGGCACAATACCTCTAAGGAGATAAGAGGAAGCAACATCCAGGCACACTCAAGCAAAAATCATTGCAAGAGAAGAAGAGGAAGGGAAAGAATAAAAAGAAGTGGAATGAGAAGAAGACTGTGCTATCGACATAGGAAGCAAATTGTTTTTTCAAGTGATGCAAAGGTTTTGACCAAAAGGGACATACTGAGGAGGATTGTTGGAAATTGCATCCTAAGAAGCACCCCAAGCATTTCCAAAAGAAGAAGAAAGCAATGCTAAGTGTGGATGTCGAGGAGAGGGTGGAAAACACCTCATACCTAGAAGGGAAGATCAGTTGCATCAATCAACAAAAGGAGGTGGAATTAGTCAATTGAAACCATAAAGAGGAGAAGGTGATGATCGAATTGTTTTGCATTAAAATCCACATGACATAGAGCATTGTGGATTGTTTGATTGACCCTGATTCATAGTCCAACTTAATCTCTGCACAACTAGTTGAGAATCTTGGGTTAGAGACACAGGACCATACCCAGCCATGCCCTTTCGGCTGGGTAAGGTAGGATATGGAATTGAAGGTAAGTAAGCAATGCAGATTCAAATTCTCCATCAACCAGAACTATGTTGACGAAGTGGTTGCAGATGTGGTCCCTTTGGATGTATGCAAAGTCATATTGGGAAGCTTGTATTTGTATGTAAGGGATGCCATATGATCCAAATTTATGAGTGAAATGAAATGAAACATAGATCTATAACATTAACAAAGATATACACATAACAATAACAAAGATACAATGAAACTTAACTTCTATTCAATAAATAAATCTGTTGAAACTGTAAAATGCATAATGAAACAATCTTGCTTGAATGGTGGTATTTAATCTCTGAGAAGAGATGTGGCGACTATGCGCATTCATCTAAGCACATTAAAATGAGGTCTCCATGCATGTTTAGCATCAAGAAGAAATCAGAAAACCCTAGATATTCAAAAACCTAACCCTAGGAGATGAAGCACCAAAAGTCATGTGAGCCCCGATGGGGTAAGTTGGTACATCAACTTCTCGAGGTTGTAACTTTTGCATACGATCTATGTTTTTGGTGTTTGATATCTCTTCGGAAATTTCTATATGAGAAGTACAAATTTTTTTGAGGGCCATGGTCTGCAATTGGAAACCTTTTCCCCCAAAAGTCCAAAAACATGTCGTTTAGGGCCTCAAAACGGCCCCGGAAGTTTGAGACTTGAAAAACTGTAAAAAACTATTGAAATGGAAAAATTTTCTTTGAGCCAGTGGAATAGGTGGGTGGCCATCGATATCCTTCTGGATCATTCCTCCCCCCTTAGGAATAAATTGTCTCCATTTTTTTGAGTTCCCCCATTAGATGAGGAAATTTTTGTTGAATTTCACCTCGAGTGAGCCACTTGCCTTGGTGCAAGAGTTTCCCCGCTTTGACAACATGATAAAGATGAAGCTTATGTTGGTGAGTACTCTTGACCTGTGTGTCCCTGATCTGATCATTGGATGCATGTTCCATGCAGTCGAGATTGAGCTTCATCGGTGTCAACTGTTATGTTATCTATGAGGTGTCCAATAATGGTGGAAAGTATGGCCAAAGGAGGTCCACATTAAACATTGGGTGCAAGACAAGGAAGGGTGGAATGTTGAACTTAAAAGCATTGTCACCCATATCCTTGGTGATGTTGAAAACTCCATAGCGGAGTTGATGAAGCTTCTGATGGGGTCATGTAAGGTGTTCTTTCTGCAAATGAAACCAAACTTTATCGCCCACCTGAAACTTGTGGGGCACTCGATGTTGATCATGGCACTACTTGTACTTGGAATTGGACTTCTGAAAAATATCCTGAACCTGTTGGAGGATGTGTTGGATTCGTTCAATGAACCAGGTAGATTTTTCAACTTTGGTTTGAGCATGAGATGATTTTTCATGTGTGGAAGCAAGAGGTAGTGCAACATCCATGGGACCTAATGGTTGAAATCTCGACCCCACCCGAAAGGGGTTGTGGTCAGTTGAGATATGCATTACTTTGTTGTAACTGTGTTGAACATAGGGAAGACTCTCATCCCATGTGCGTGGATTCTTGGAATTTTACATGTGAAATATATGCACAATCATCATGTTGACGACCTCGGTTTGGCCATTCGTTTGGGGGTGGAAGGTCGTGGATTTGGTGATCTTAGTGTCTAGTTATGACAAAGGCTCGACTAAAATGTGTTGAGGAACCGACTATCCTGATCTTAGATGATGATATATGGTATCCAAAAATGTACCCACACTCATTCAAAGAATATTTTGGCAGCAGCCTCCGCTGTGATGTTCTTCTTGCAGGCGGCCATAATTTCCATCTTGGAAAATCGATCAATAACCACGAAAACACAGTAATTTCCCTACTTGGTTGAAGGAAGGCTCAGCATGTAGTCCATCGATATGGATTCTCAAGGCATGTCAGGAGTAGGAAGAGGGGTGCACATGCCTTGTTTCTTAATGGTCTGTTTGGCAATGGCACGGGACGTGCAGGTCCTGATATACTTGTTGACATCTTGTCGAAGTTTTAGCCAATAGAAATTTTGTTGCAACGATGTCACTATATTTTGTACATCGAAGTGTCATGCCACTCGACTGTAGTTAGCTTCCCAAATCATCTTCACTCACTTGCTTGATGGGACGCAGAGATGGCCCAGATGGCACAACAACCCATCCTGAAGATGGAAATCAATGACAATTATGTTTTTTAGCAGCACATGGTAGGTAGTGGTGAAGTCAGGATCTTTCTCATAGAGTTGGGGCCATCCAGAGGTCTCATGTATGTAGTAGTGTAGCACCGTGGTTAGTGTTGCAACTGTAGGTCGACTGAGGCAGTCAGTGACGTGGTTGGTGCTCGTTGTCTTATAATTGATGTTGAGATGGAAATGTTGAAAGTATGTGGACCACTCTGATGGTGGTCATTTTGCAATTTGTCTTGTGTCTGCATGAACTGCAAAGGTTTATGATCAGTGTGGATGATTGTCTCCTTCCCGAGAATGTAATGCCTCCACTGGAGGAAGGCTTGTATAATGGAGTACATTTCTTTTTCGTAAGTGGGGTACCTAAAAATGGTATTTGATATTGTCTCACTATGATAGGCCACAAGATGTCCATGTTGAGTGAGAACTGTGCCTACAACATAGTCTGAATCATATGTCTCAATCTCAAAAGGTTGCTACAGGTCGGGTAATGAGAACATCGAGGTTGAGCACAAGCACTACTTCAAATAATTGAACTCTTTTTGTTCCAAATAGCCCCACACAAATGTTTCCTTACCACCACCCTTGGTTACTTGGCTAAGAGAACATGCAATGTGGGAGAATCCCAACACAAATCTGCGATAGAAATTGGCAAGGCCTAAGAAGATCTAAATTTCAGTGAGTGTGGTCGAGGATGGCCAGTCACGGATGACCTGGATCTTAGTTGGATTGACATGTACCCCATGTTGATCAACAATGTATCCTAGATACTAGATCATGTTCATGTCGAAGGAGCATTTTTACAAATTTTCATATAGCTGATGTTGTCGCAAAGTGTGGAGAACTTGTTGAATGTGTTGCAAGTGTTCATCCCAACTCTTGTTGAAGATGAGGATGTCATCTAAATACACCACCACAAAATAATTGGTGAAAAGTCGTAAGATATCATCCATCACCCTCATGAAATTTTTGGGGGCATTTGTCAGGCCAAAGGGCATGACCAACCATTTGAAAAGACCTTCTTTGGACTTGAAGGTATTCTTCCATACATTGGTCTGCTTTATTGGGACCTAGTGGTAGTCGAACTTAATATCAATCTTACTAAAGTACTTATCCCCCTTGATTTGGTCAAGGAGATCGTCAATTCGAAGAATTGGGTATCAGTTCCTAACTATGATTTTATTTAGGGCCTGATAATCAATGCATAGTCGCCAGGTCCCATCTTTCTTTTGCACAAGCACGATTGGGCTTCCACAATGTGATGAGCTTGGTCGGATGTGCCCATTTTCTAGTAGCTCTTGGATCTAGCACTTGATTTCCTCACTTTCATACAGAGAGTGATGATAGACTGACCCATTGGATAGCCTTGCATCGGGGGTCAGATTGATTGAGTGCTTGACCTGGCAGTGCAGAGGTACCCCAGTGGGTGAGGAGAAGATGTCTTTGTATTCTTCCACGACCTTATCCATTTGCTTCTGTTGCATGGAGAAACCTGTCGCGGAGGCCATGGATGTGGATGCAACCTTTCGCTCACTTTGAGAGAAAACCATGAAGAAGACAAACTTCAAGGTCTAAGAGATGACCTTACTGCATTGCTTGGCAGAGATCAAGGAAATAGTAGTAGGTGGGACTACCTCGGGTATCCGGTACAATTTCATGTCCAAAGTAAAAATAACACTATGAGGCCTAGACTCATATACAACATGACATTTCCATAAATAAGGTTTTCCCAAAAGAACATCACAAACTGATCCAGGTGGATATCAGTGGCCACCCACCTATTCCAACTGGCTCAAAACAGTTTGTTGGCAACTTACTATTTTTAGCAGCTTTTTGGTTCCTAAATTTCTGGGACCATTTTGAGGTCCTAAACGTCGGTTTTTCATGATCGATAACCCCAATAATTTTACAAGGATTTGATTGAACCCTCAAAATGAAGCTCCTCATTGATACCTTTCCAGCGATCTATCATGTGCCCCAAACAAAGATCGTATTCCAAAGTTACGCCCCCGAGAAGTTGATACACCAAAATACCCAAAAAGAGGTCCACAAAACTATTGGTTTTTCATCTTCCAAGGTTAGGGTTTTGGATTTTATTTATATTAAAAAGGCTTTTGGAGCCTAATTGTAATGATCATCTTCTTACAAATGTGAGTAGTCGTCACTTCTCTTCTTAGAGATAAGTTGCCACCATTCTAGCGAGTCTTTCACTCTGTATTTCTACAGTTTTGTAAATTCGCTCATTAATATTGTGTATTATTGTATATATGTGCCTCTTGTTATATATCTAATATATCTCAGTTATATTATTAGCTCTCTTGTAATATCTCTATATATTTTTGTGTTATATCTTCGCTCTCATTTCGGGCTGAAAATAATCTGGATCAGTGGTATCAGAGCAGGATGCTCTTGATCGTTTTCCAGTGCATGTCCTCGACGAGGTCCGAGTATAGCAAGTTGGGTCTTGATCTTGTCTCTCTTGAGGAAAATCACTCTCGCACTCCAAAGAAACCCTCCATGGTGGAAGAAAAGAAAAATGATGGAGTAGAAGATTCTATCAATATGTTGCTTGAGCAATCTCTTACGCGACAGAGGGACAAAATGACGGATAATTTTTCCCACATCCTTCAATGCATGCTGATAATAGCAGGCACGTCTTCATCAAGCGACCACTTTGGAAGCACTTCTCCTTTAAAGGTACAAGTCAATTTTGATATTCTCGTTTTTGAAGGTCAGATAGATGTGGATGCCCTATAAAAATGGTTAAATCTGCTACAAGGTTATTTCTCTATTCAAAAAAAATTCGACAGGGAAAATATCACCTTCACACTCCTTAAGGCTCTCCCCCATGTCAAACATTAGTGGGAAACTTACTGGGAGAAAAGTTCCATAGAGGAGTCTGGAATATATGGGGTCGAGCTCACTTGGGATTATTTTGTGGATGCGATCAAGGATACTTCATTGCTTTTTTGAAGCATCTCCTTCTTTTGTTCTGAGGCATTCAATATATTTTTCTAGAAAATGCACTAAAAATCTAGGAGGCTTTGGTATATCCTTTGCCTCGAACATATAAAGATTCCTCTAAATTTTCAGAAATCGGTCTTCAATCCCTTTGTCATCAAATTTAACCAATTGCAATTTTAAATTTGGCTTCACCAACCACCTGTCTATTTGGGTAACATCAATCTCTTTTAATTGTGAAAATTCAACTTGAATTTCATCCAAGTTCTCCTTGAGTTTTAGTTGGTTTTTTAAAATATTGATCTATCCTAGTAATACAGGACAATCATCTTCTCCAATGCCTAACGATCCTTTGTCCAACAAATTGAAAGTCTCTTCACAATCATCCTTGACTTCCTTGTCCATTTTCTTGCTTTCGGCTATGTTGGCCTCCCATACTTTAAGCATGATATCACCCTTGATCTTCTCTATGACAAACAACCTTGGAGTTTCTGATACCTTTTCTTTTTCCGAAAGTACAACTGCCTTTTGAAAAGTAGCCCAGGCTACTTTGGCTTCTTTTTCTTTGAAAACAATGCTATCGAAAAATTGACTTACTTCTTGGAAATAGTTCTGAATAACTTCTACTTTAGAGATCAGTCTTTGTTGCTCAGCTTCTAACTTTTGATGTACCTCCATTGCCTGTGTTCAAAACTTTGTTATATATACAACCCGGCCTTCAGTGGAATTCAATTAGCCTGTAGTTGTCTTACAAGTTCTTCTTGCCGAATAACTTGCACTTGACTAGTTTGCATCTTCTTATTCATCTCATCTAGACTTGACTTAAGCAATTGAATTTCCTATTTGTCAACAACTCTGGCTTGCTCAAGTCCTTTATTTATCTCTTCTCTGATATTTTTCTCAGTATTTTTTATTTGAATCTGCAGCTGTCTTATCATTTGGTTTCTTTGTTTCATCCTTGTTTTCAGATTGTCAACTGTAAATAGATTAGTTGTTGCCAAACCTCCCATAGACCCTGCTACCTCTGTGGTGAAATCTTCCTCTTCTAGGTTCTATCCATCTACAAGCACTCTTTGTTTCTTTACCATTGTTTCTCCTTTCAAATGCATTTCCTGTTTTACCACAACTTTCCTCTTCTTACTGAAAAAGTAGTCAAAAGAAGGTATCTCTTCTCTATAGATTGGAGTAAGTTCACTTACATATATAACTTTCAGATGGGGAGTCCCAAAAGTTGACTGTAAAGGAGTCAATGATGCAATAGGGTTGCCCAACTCTGTACATGGAGTTTCTCCTGCTATTTTGGGGATATCCACAGGAATAGTTGAGGATAAAGGAGGGATCGTTTGACTCGACTTTGGAGGTGTTTCTGTTTGTGAAGATTCTACTTTTTGTGAATACGTTTCAGTTTTCTTTGGATTTTCTTCTACAGTCTTCTCGCCAGTAGGATTTAGCTAGAAACCTGGAGGTATGCTTCCCTGTTCTGGAGGAGAGGTTACCATTTCTCCCTGCAGTATCTTTGGCAAACGACTTTGCCTATGCTTCTGGAAAGTCAAAAATCTAGTCTGTATGTCAGGTGGTAACGCATGGACTCTGTCTAATATCTCCTCATAGGTTCAAGCTCCTTTGAATATGTCGTCACAGGAGGAATCTTCATGCTCATATGTTTTCATAGTGCAATGAGCAATATGATTTCCCACAATTTGATAAGGATCATGTCTTCTGATTTCTACATCTACCAATTTGATGCCTTCGAGTGTTGCATCTTCTGCCTTAGAATGGCTAAAGTTAAGCAGTGAAAACTTCCCAATCTGTACAGGAAAAACTGGCCAGAACTTCTTTTGAACTGCTTTCAATTCTATGTTGATGCCACCTGTTATTATTTAGTAGGCCACCTCCCTACACACCAATCTGTCAGGAAGGAACTTTGGAAGTGCGTGAGGGGGAATAGAGCACCTGAAAACTATGACATAAGAGAAACTCTCTTCAATAAACCAATATGCAATTTCTCTGAGGTTTCCCACGATTGGATCTAAAATACGAGGGGTTGCATAACCATACAAAATTTGGTGCACAGGTATCACTATGTAGTGAAATATTTCTTAAAATAAATCTTTAACATTCTCCTCCCATAGTTTAGAGTGATAAACATGAATGGGTTCAACACAGGCTGGGTTCCAACTCCAATTCATCAAGGGGAATGGACTCATGTAACATATAACATCCATAATATATGCAAACATGTAAAAAGATACAGGCCGACCTTTCGATTTTTCCATTTGGTACTCTGCAATCTCCTTAGTTAGGTTATCTGATAAAATTTCACCCCAGTTGAAAGTGTAACCCTCAGCTACTTCATGTAAAATTGGCACCCATTATGCAGGGAAATGGGTAGGGATTTTCCTCCCAAAAAGTCTACGTAGCATCAGAGATATATAAACCATGTATTCATTTAATGGAGATGTGGCATAAATGCCATGGGTATCATCTCTAAACTTGGCTAGAATTCCCCACCATTCTTTGATTATACCCGGATATGTTTGATCAAATTCCGTACACTCCTTTCTTTGAAATTCCTCTACGAATTCGGCGTTATAAATGTATTTAGAAGTAGGGGATAATTTATACATTACTTGGATGTGCTTTGGCATGAACGAGCCGACGACGACCCTTTGGCTATTTAGAATGCTCCTTGTCTAAATGTCAGTTTTGTGTAAAGCCCAACTTATCATGTAATTATATGGCATGATTCTTAGCCCTGTGGCTATCTTATGGAGCTCAGAATCTACTATATCTTTGAGTTTATTTTCAGTCCTTTCATTTCCGAAATCGTCAGGGAAGTTCCTAATCTCATACTCCAAGATTTCAAAAATCTGCCTCCAGGACTTGATTGAATCCACAACATGTGGCGTGGTATTGGATATAACATCTCCATCTAGATTTGAGCTTTCACTGACCTCCTCACTCTTCTTAGGCGCTTTTTTGGGTGCCATGATGTTTGTGCTGAAAAATGAAAACCTGTTGCAGAGAGGAAATGTATAATCTCTTTTGAATGTAACTTGCTTCTTGTCTGAAAGTAAGAATGAGATTCGAAATAACAAACCTTTATTAACCCTTAACTTGCCTTAAATTGAGTGTACTGATACAGGCGATAAAAATTAAAAGATTTAATGGGGATGGTACGCCTGAAGATACACACTTTACGTTAAAAATATCTCCATTAATACGTTATAGATACTGCCACATATCGGCGATTCAAAACTAGGATTTCGAAAGGAATGTCTTAGAAAACTCTCGAATAGCGAAAGGCAAAAAGTCATTTAATATTTTTAAGCCTGTTTTACAGTTAAGTTAATTATGCCTTAGCGCTTAATACTTTTGGGATTTTGGGATTTGGGGTTTTATGAGTGTGAAGGAATGATAACTCTTTGATTTTCCGAAATGCGACTGATTAACGATTTGTTAAGTATGTTTAAAATTTAATTAATCACAATAAAAAAGGGGTTTCCTGAAAATCGCATCGGGATTTTGAATTGTTGTTTAGGTCGAGATGGACGAAAAAGAAAATGTGAAAGGTTTAGAAAGTCGTTAAATGTTTTTAATTATTCCTTTTAATTCGGTTTGAATTCTTTTAAACCATCACCTTTCAGGATTTCGGTATCGGGACTTTGGAGTTATTATTAAAAAATCATACTTCATGAATAGCCGAACCCCGAAACCCAAAATTCTTGAAAGACTTTTGACTTCTTTTTAGAACTAAGGGTGGCTCCATAACCAGAGAAAAACTGAGTTTTAGGTTAAAAGAAGGAAAAATTAAGCTTTGTTTCAACATAGGCTCCATCTAGGGATCTTGTCTTCTCATGGGACGAGAAGACCATGAAGACCAAGTGCCTTCATTGGGTAAATGGGGTCATTAATGCAGCTCTGTGAAACACATTTTGGAGAAAACTCAAAAAGGGACTTTGAGACTTATTAACTTTGGAAACTCTTCAAAACTAAAACATCCAGTGATCTCGAGTTAGGTTCACAATAGATTTCCTTCTCTAAAACTGACCTCAGATTTGTGTAAGATAATCGAAACAAAATTAACCATTCTACCGGGTTTCATATGATTTTGTTTGCATCAAGGTAAAGTAATTCCAATGTTTCAAATTAGGGGATCCCACACTCATTCCGAAAGAAGAATAGTTACCAGAGCATCTTGTAATTCATGTATAACAGCCTTATTAGATATGTAGATATTAGTTCACTGCCAGCGAGCCTGTTCAGTACCCCAGTGAAGTTATCAGATTTCCCACATTGAATTTCCTTTCACCACTTCCATTGTTTTCTAGCATTTAAATGCTGAGATGAGGGAAATCATATAATGAATTTCCTTTCTTCATCTCTTTGGATTAGATGGGGGCAATCAATAATGAATTTCCTTTCACCATCTATCTGTACATTTTCTTTTTTAAAAATATGGAGTGGGGGAAATCAATCAGTATGTAATATACTCGGGAAAATATCTGCTTAAAATTTAACAATGGAGGTCTGTCAACTCACTTTAATTTCTCTGGACTAATCCTCTTCTGGCCTTCAAACATATTTGGCTTTAGGGAATTTCTTAAGGGAATTCTTATTGGATATTTTTCAGGGACTTTCCTTGAGTGAAACCAATCAGTTTATTCCTGTTAGATTGACTAAGAAAGTTAGGATTAACCCAGACATACTTCTAGTTCAGCTATATTTAGAGGAACTATAAACTTTTACCTATTCTCGTTTTGAAGGTTAGTTTGTGAGTTTCCAAAGCTAAGGTGAGACATTTCTTTTCTCAAGAAGCTTATGGGAAAGTATCCAGGATTAGGTGAAAAGCAAGCTTGATCATAGTCATGGAAAAGGTAAGGGGCTTTAGATATTCTGTTGTAGATACGATTACTCTTAAAGATTTTCTTACTCAACTCTTGTGATCTTTCTCTAAATTTTTTTTTTTTTTTTTTTTTT